>CALZFC010000043.1:2920000-3152500 GCA_945643635.1 Allodiplogaster sudhausi | reverse complement strand
TCTCTCTCTCGCTCTCGATTCTCGTTTTCTCTGCACGTCCTTTGCCTCCCTTGCAGCGATGGTCTCTCTTCCCTCATCAGCTTTACCTGCGATACTCCACGCTTCTTATTGGGAATCATGTGATGTTGCTGCTTTTATCTTACGACAATTTGTTCGAGGTATGTGTCCATTTTCTCTGTCGTAAAAAACATTTTTCTTGTACAATAAAAATAAAAGCGTTTGATGTTGTCAGGGGAGGAGTCGGCATCGACGCCCTCGTCGGTGGTGTCTCCGTCTTCTCCGCACGCTCCCGTCCTTTCTCTTCCTCTTCCCGCTCTGCACTGGCGGAAGAGACGAACTCGCTTCAAGGTAACACTCCACTCATGCACATCTCTCATTTAAAAAAAGAACAAAAGAAATCAAAACTGTCAACATATAATTAATGCTTTTTCAGCCTCAACTTCTCTTAACAGCATTAAGTATTTACAGGAATTATCCTCTGTTAATTTCCCTTAGTTTTTGAATTTGCTGCCCTTTAGCCCTCCCAAGATCTCTCTCTCTATCTATCTCCCTCTCCTCCCTCCCTCCTAAGATCTCTCTCTATCTCCCTCTATCTCTCTCCCCCTCTCTCTCTCCATTTCTCTCTCTCTCCATTTCTCTCTCTCCCTCTCTCTCCCTCTCTCTCCCTCTCTCTCCATTTCTCTCTCTCTCTCTCTCTCTCTCTCTCTCTCTCTCTTCTGCAGATCACGAATCTCTCTCCAAATCATCGTGCGAATGACGTGCTCGTCGTCTCAGGCACTCAGCAGGCAATCGTTGCCCGCTTCTGCTACGGTCCAATGGATCTGGTTGCATTGACTAGGGAGGCTGTCTCTGTCTACATCTGTCCTGCGAGGTAAAAAGAGAGAGAATGGAGAGGGAGGAGTTAGGGAGAGAAAGTAGAAAAAGAAGGGAACGAGAGAAAGAGAAGGGAGATAGAAAGCAGACAGGGAAGGGAACAAGAGAAAGAGAAGCTAAAGAGAGTGGAAAGGGAGCAGAGAAAGTTATAATTGAACGACTAAAAACCCAAGATGGAGAGTGCTCTGAAATAAGATAATAATTGTTGCCTGAAGGAAAGAGTGGTACTTGCACGGCGTGACTGAGACGGATTCCCACGGCCGCCTTTCTCTCTCCCTCGGCCGCTCTCTTCCTTCCGGCTTCCATCACATCAAGATGGTTGTGCAGGTCAGAGAGTCTTTCCTAACCCCTCCCCCCCGTAATTATTTTCTTTTCATATTTAATACTCTTTATCTCTATCCCTGTCTCTCCCTCTCACTCTCTCCTTTTTCTTTCACTCTCTCCTCTTTCTTTCACTCTCTCTCTCTCTCTCTCTCTCTCTCTCTCTCTCTCTTCTCCTTATGCTTGCAGGGTGACCACTCTTACCTGGACGCCTTCATCTGCGTGGTCCCTCCGGAGACCCCCTGCGTGGTGTTCTCCATCGACGGCAGCCTCACTGCGTCCGTCTCAGTGACCGGCAGGGACCCGCGGGTGCGGCCCGGGGCGGTGGACGTCGTCAGATACTGGCATGAGCAGGTGAGAGGGCGAGGATGTGAGAGAAACAGAGAATGAGAGAGAAGAGAAAGAGGGTGAGAACGAAATAAGAAAGCAAGAAGAATGCAGATGAAAAGAAACATGAAGAGATGAGAATGATCTACATTGAGGGTTTCGTGTTGATCTACGTGACTGCTCGGCCCGACATGCAGCAGAGAGCAGTTGCCTCTTGGCTCGCGCAGCACAACTTCCCTCACGCTCTCCTTTACTTCGCGCCCTCGTTCAGCACCGAGCCCCTCAAGCACAAGGTCGCTCTCTCTCTCTCTCTCTCCTTCTCGCTCTCTCCTTCTGTCTCTCTCTCTCATTCGCTCTCTATCTCATTCTCTCTCTCTCTCTCTCTCTCTCTCTCTCTCTCTCTCTCGGTCTCCTTTTCTGTCTCTCTCCTTCCCCCCTCTCTATCTCTCTCTCTCTCTCTCTCGCTCTCTGTTTCGTTTGCTCTCCATTCTCCTTTCTATATTTCTCTCCACTGACTATTTCTTCTTTCTCTTCTAGGCCAGCTATTTGAAGCAGCTTCAAGCAAGCGGGATTAGGATACACGCCGCATACGGCAGTAGCAAGGTTTTGTTTGAACCCATTATAATAACATATTTATCTATTTTTCTTCTCTCTCACATATTGTTAACGCAGAGAAATACCTGTTTCTACACCGTTTGTTAGACAACTGCAACTATTTGTAGGATATCGCCGTCTACACATCCGCGGGCGTAGAGTTGCAAAGGATTGTTGCTGTTGGCGGGAGGCGAAAGTCAGCCTTTTTTAAAATTTGATATAAACTTTTAAAAAGTTGAAGGATTTATATTTTATGAGGTTGTAGTTCATTAATATAATTCTCTTTGCAGACAGACTGGCTGCGTGGTGGTGGACTCGTACTCTGCCCACTTGACCGAGCTTTCCGATGGATCTTCTTCACTTCTCCACTCCACCACCACCACCGACAACAACGAGAACAAGGCCACTCTCGTTATTCGGCGGCATCGGTCTGCGCATTAAAACGTTCCAAGTGAAAAGTGTCTGCATCTCTTCGACTGATCAAATGCAGAATTATCCGGAGGAATTCTTTACATTATCACACCTTGACTTATCACACTGCCCAAATTAGTTTTTTTTTCAGAAGCGTGCAGCGAACGTCTTCTTTCACACCTCGAAACGGGAAAATTGATCATGGTTCAACGGAGAAGAAGTAAACCAACCAGTAACGGCACTCTTTCCATTTCTCTACTTCTCTCCTTCTTTCGCATTCTCGCTGTGCTGCCTTCCTTTCACTTATCTCTGTGACCATTCCTCTCATCATTTTCCCTTTCTCTATTTTCTATTCACACATGGCTAATTATACTCATTATCATAATTAATCATCTCTCCCGGTCATTAAATTCGCAGTTTCCCCTCTCTATTCACCACGAGATATTCCATTTGCTCAATAAGTTTACTTCTTATTTGAATGTAAAAATATGTAAATGCTGGTAGCAGATGGTAACTCAGAGTAATCTAGAAATTTGTAGAGCATAAACTGATAATCGCATATGCATTGCATAATTCTTCAAAGTTTTCTGGTGGTGCTGTGCATTCTTAAAAAAAACAATGTAAATGTTTCGTCCTAGAAATTTGTGTTTTTGCTATTGTCAATACATCATTCCATTACTCCATTTTCAATTCCAGAGGGAATACTCTGACGATTCCGTAACTTGGATTCCATCATATTCCTTAACATTCTGATTGTATCCCTTTTTTTCATTTTTGGTCTGATTTGTTGTCTGTTCAAAATAATTTCCCCTCCTCTCCTCTTCGTGTTCTCTTTCAATGCCCTCTTTCTCATTATTCTCTCTCTCTCTCTCTCTCTCTCCCCATATTCCCCTCATTCACAAAACCTACACATGAACGGGCGTTCGAGATGTCATAGATCCTAGCTTGTCTGGCCTGCATATGTGCAATACCATGCTGACCACGGAAACACTCTTCACATCATGCCGATAAACGAAATATTACCACCACCTGTCAAGCCCGAATAATCAGAAAGTAGCATGCAACAAAACCAAAATTAAATGATGACACTGATTAGTACATAGTCTTCCTCAGTGCAAATATCAATTAATTTGCAATGAATTGCATAAAAGTACAACGCTCAGAAGCGCTCACGTTTTCTTCTAATTTAAATGGCAAAGTTTTTACTTTGTTGGCAAAAGTGCTTAATTTGTCTAGTTGGAGTGCAGATTTGAATGAGAATTAGTCAAATTTTCAAGTGCTCAGGGCCGTATAAAAGCCGAGGATCCAGCAAGAAAACAGAATTCACTTCTCTCCTCTCTCTGGTGTGCACGTGGTCGCTCTCGCAATAACCTGCCCAGCCAGCCATGCTCTTCTCTCGCTCCGGCACTCTCTTCTTCACCCTCGCGGTTGCTTCTCCCGCTTCACTTCCACTCTCTCTCTCTCTCTATCCATCTCTCCCCAAGGCCTTTTCTCCCCTTTCCTTCTCACTCCTTCTCTTTATGCTCATCTTCATCCTAACCCTTTTATTCCCTGTCTTTGTCTTGCCTGTATTTCACTCTCACTTCCCATCACTCCTGCTTGTGGCTGTTCAGGTTCTCCTCCTGGTGTTTGTCTCTATGACTTCTGCTGCTGATGATGGCACTGCATCGATCCCGGGGGCGTCCACGCCGAGCACCCGTGCAGGCAGCTCTGTCAGACTCGGCCTTATTCCTCTTCTTCCTATACTCCAAATGAAGGATGATCTTTCTAGGCCCTCGGCGCGACTTTCCTCGCGTGTGCCGCCCTCGCCTCCCTGAAGGCTCTGGCCACTCTCTGAAGCCTCTTCCATGCCCTCTCTCTCTCTATACTCCAATAAATTATCTCTCTCTATTGGATGTTCACTTGCGGCAGACAGCTAAAATAATCCTGGAGTCCTTATAGAAAAGCCAAAACAGATGTAGGCTCGAAACTGCAGGGTTGCTGAGTCATACAAAGGCCTACTTCATCTCACTTTCAGCTCTTTAGTTTGGGTGGTGGGTCTCGCGAGAAGTCTCCCGATCTCCGTGCAGCTCATAACAAGGCAGAGTTCTATACATATACCCCCCCCCCTTTTCCGCTGAACCATCATGAAATGAGGTTCTCTTGCGCAGACCATCGCCGGAGCTCCTGCCGTCATCACTGGCAGCGAAGTAGACGCCAAGCAGAGCCATCTTCATTCATAGAAATACCTTGTTTTCCTTGATTCAATGCCTTCTGCGCGCCCTTCCTCGCCGTTCTCTTCTCTCTGCTTTCTAAGTCTCCTTCCTTGACCACTCTCTTCGCTCCCAACCTCAGAAGAAACCTCTCACCCTAGCTTGCATCAAATCTCTTTGAACTAGTTCACTTTTGTTAAAGAAAACAGTGTAAGCAATGAAAGGGGTAAATTTATCATTAGTTAATTAGAAGCCAGTAGAAGCAGTGAAGTAGCTGCTTTTATAACTAGAATGCTTACTCTGAATGCTTACTTGACAGATGAAGTAACGAAAAGACGCAAATTCCCTAACCCATTTTTATAATATCATTACTCTTCATAGTTTGAAGTGTCTTTTCATCTCCGAGTGCTCTCCACCATCTTTCCAGCAATCCAAGACGATGGAAGAGAATGAACCACGGTGAGAAGGAGAGCGGCTCTGAAATGCTTAGCGTTTTCCGAAGTCTGGGAATCCAGAAAATAACCTTGTTGAAGCCACTCGATCAGTTCCTTTGAGTCTACAAGGCGAGTCTGTAAGATTTAATTGTTTACATATAACTTCCCACCAAATCATGACTATCAAGGATAATAAGGGGTTGACCAAATAAAATTTGGAGGAGAAAAAGAAAGCACCTGCTCGACCTCTTCCAGATTCGGATTTCGCACTGCCTCAAAGGGAATGTCCCTGAGCACCAATGCGTAATCCATCTCGTGTTCAGCCCATGGTGCCCCGTTCTGCATATGAGCCTCAAGGAACTTGTCTTAGAATTAGCGCTCCTTTTTTCTCTGTCTCTGTCTCTTCTGACTCTTTTTCTCTCTGTCTCTTCTCTCTCTCTCTTTCTCTATTTTTTTCTACTCTCTCTCTCTATCTCTTGTTATTCAACTTTCTTTCTTCCATTCATTTTAGTTGAGAGCACACGGATAGAGCATACTCTTGGCCACAATGGATCTAGTAAATCAATATAGTAGTCACCTAAATGAGCAACATGCTCTCCAATGTCAAGTCAAGCTTTCTACTAACCTTGTACAAGAATCTTCCCATGTAGGTCAGTTGTTCTTCCCTTACGGTGAGATTCAACTCCTGAACCAGTTTCCTAACGGCAGCTCTGCGCACTCCTGAATTGCAGATTCCAATTACCAATGGCAATTACATACGCTGCCTTTGCTAAATTAATCGAACATTACGTTTACTAGCATAATATATTTAGGCAATCAGAAATGTACCGTTCTCCATGTCAATTTCTTCGGGGATCGAATAAAGCGGATGGCTACAGCAAGTATTCGTCCATAATGAAGAAAATGTTACCTAGAAAAACAGATTAGTGCTCTCTCTCACACACTCTCAAATGATTGATTCGGGGATTCTTTGAGGGGAGAGAGAGAGAGAGGAGAAAGAGAGGGAGAGAGAGAGAGAGAGAGAGATGGAAGGGGGAGGCGGAGTTGGAGAAAAGGAAGTCCTACATGAAATGATGAATGAAAGAGACCTTGCTAGCAGCTCGCTTCTGCATGATTAGCTGGCGAGAGGGCGTGAAGGCGAAAACACTGAAGGCGCGGTGCAATGTAACTGTAAATCATGAAGACTCCGTGGCAGTCCACCGTGTCCTCATCCCCACAGCCAACCCTTCCAGTCCCTGACTAACCACTGCTTGCCTGGTGTACTTGTCTCTTCGTTGCCGTGCCGAGAATGCGATCCGTCTCATCTACCACAATGCAATCGTCTTCATCCAGGAAGACATCTTGGCCTGATTTCCTTTCCTCCACTGAACCCGACGAAGCGAAACGACTTAGTAATCTGCCACTGAAAGCTAGCATACCAAATACGGCTTGCTTACTAATTTTCGAATAAGATCCTACTCTTCAAAAAAACAGGCCTTGAGTTCACACCCTGGGTTCCTGGAAGTTGCAGCAACAGAGCAATGAAATAGCTCCTTCAGGAGTCTCATCTGACGATCGTGCTGATCAGTGAACTCTCATTGCCACAGTGTTTAAGATACGTTCGTGATTGAACAAACCACTGCTCAAGACTTTTAAGACTGCGACAAACGTAAAGTCATCTTTATTGGATCTTTGAAAACAACAACACAGCAATCCAACAACACACCCGCAATGACTTGCGCTGGGAATAAGAAACCTTAATTAGGTGTAATATTCCTCCATCGTTTCAACAAAAACAAAAAGGAAGAGTCAAAAAGTAGAGAAGCGATAACTTAGCACTAGAATAGTAAGTAAGCTAGAAAGAAAGCACCAGCCAGTCCATCTCTTCTCACTCACAGAGTTAACTTGTCGCTCCTTCTATACCTTAGACAGGTGAAAGCGGAGTTCCCTTGGCTGAACGATGAGCTGCCACACAAATCGGAGAACAGAAACGATTTGCAGAATACTCGAAGGGTGGAGAGGGAAGAGGCGAACCACACTGGAATGGTGAACGTTATGAAATGACTAAACGAGAGAGAAAGAGCGAGAGAGAGAGAGAGAGAGACTGTGAAAACATTAGAACTGAACCATAAACCTGGAAGCATCTAGAGATGGATGGGAGGGCCGCGAGACGAGCCTCGGCTGCGAGTGCTCTCTTCTCCCGATCAGACAACTTCAGATAGGCATCTCGTCTCGCCTGTCAAATTATTCCGTTGGAATACTGATTACGCATAAGCACAGAAAAATAACAACAATAAAAACTATTTCGAACCTGTTCTTCTGCTTCCTTCTTCTCTGCCTCCTTCTTTTCCTTCTGCTTTGCCTGGAAAATAAGAAATCTCAATGAACCTTTTTGATTGAGTTGATATAAACGAAGAATAAATGGAAAGCCAACCTTAGTCTTATCTCTCTTCGCCTTCTTCTTCTCTGCTTGTCGCTGCTTCTCTTCCTCTGTCAGCTCAATCACAGCGGGCGGTGGAGGAACCTGGGAAAATCGAGATACTTTAAACCTTATAACTCAAGCTTATCCACGGCTACAATTCACGAGAAAAATTCGGGGAAAAAGCGAACTGCTGTTGTTATTATTTGTATTTGCACTATAGAAATACATAAATGTGTGACCTGGGCGCTTCTCCAGTCGGCCGCCTTCTCATTCTTGGAGCGGAAAGCAGTGAAGACTGCTCTGGTCTGCTTCGTCTCGGCCAGATTGTACGGAACGAGACCTTCACTGTTGCGGGAGGCCGCATCCACTCCCAGCATCAGGAGGGACTCAACTACTTCATTCATCTACTTCATCCAAGTATTCTTAAGTTCAATCACCATCCTATATAAGAGAACGTTTACTTTAGCTAGAGAGCAAGGCTCAGAGGAACTGGTTAGAAGGAACCTTCTATTCTATTCATGCACAGTGAACTCATAAATATTCAGAAAGAAGTGGGAATATTAATTGCCTCTTATATTATAATGCTATAATACAAAAAGAAGTAAATAAGAAATAGAAGGAAATGTGCTCACCATAATAGCGTGCTGCTGCCCCTTCTTAGCAGCGATATGCAGCAGGCTGTTGCCAGAGGGCGGAAATCGAACTTCACGGATGTATCGTAGCATTTGCTGAAAACACAAAGTTAAACCGCTGCTCATCCTAAGAAACCATTTTTTAAGCGACGGAATATTTGTCTTCAATGTTAAAACAATAACAGCAATACACAATTGGTCGGAATAGGCTTCATGAGGGCGTCTCCCATAGACTAGAAATGACGATAAGACTTGTCGAACCTCTTTGTCCACTTCGCTGAGCTCTCCGAGCATCTTCTGCAGAGCTCCCTCTTCGTCCATTCTGACTGTTGCGTACACCGCTTGCCGTTGTACTTCCGGGATACCCGCCCACTCATCTTCCGCTTTCTTTTGCACTGTCACTTCCTTCAGCGCTTCTTCCTGGACAACAATTAATTCTCGGATTCAAGCGATTCCATCCTATTATTCCAAAAGTAAATGATTCCAAATTCCAATAACATATTACCTTTCTCATCCTTCGTTCCTCGTTTTGCCTCTGTTTATACTCGTCCTCTTTCTTGTCTTCTTCAACATCCCGAAACTCTCCATCCTTGTCCTTCCTTAGCTTCTTCACAGGTGCTGTCACCTTCCTTTCCAGCTTCTCTCTTCTCTCCTCGAGGGCAGCACGAAACTCCTCAATACAAGAGATATAATTAAATTCATGAAAACTATAGTGACAGGTCTTTTCTGACTGAAAGGAGGAATGGAAACCTGAATGGTTCCGTGTTCCTCTACGGCCGCCAGTCTCTCCCAAGTCCGCTGAACTTCTTCGAGTGTTGGTCTCTTTGTCTCGAACGGAATGGATCTCAAAGAAGCGATAAAATAAAAACGAAAAAAGCATCAGTGGAAATTTGTACCGTAATCTTTGATCGTTTTTGGCAAAGACGCCCTCGTCACCGATGAACAACGATCGCTGATACGAAGCGCAACGGATGAAGAGGAGCGGAGTCTCCTGGGAAATGTAGGAAAACTTATTGCTTAACTATTTAAAAATTTTATTTAACCAACAGAAACAAGCACTAAACAAAGAAGCGTCGCCAAAAGGAAACCATGTCATACTGTGAGCAGTGCCGCCCAGTCCTTGACGAGAAGCTCACGAATCTCGTCTTTCAAAACCTGCTCGTTGTACCTTAAAATTATCAACGACATTTTTACAAACGATTCAATCAAAGTTGGCTTATTAAACAAATGCGCAGGTAATAAAAAAACAATATTAGGAGAGAATACAAACACACATGTATGATGAGAAAACGGGCGGTTTCAAACCTCCTAAGATTTGCACCGGCGCTTTTGGCATTTCCCTTGGACTTGTCGTTCTGAGACTGCGCGCCGCCCTGCTTGGCACGGACAACATAACGACGAAGAGTGCGATGAGCAGCCAGCTTATCGCTCAAAGGAAAGAACTCTACTCTTGGCAAACGGAATAAAGACATTCAGGTTTGTCACTCCTTTAGAGAAAAGCAGCTGCACGTACCCTTTGAAAATCCCTGCGGCGAAGTGACCACCGGCAAACAGCAAAACTGCGCAGTCCAGGGAACGGAGAAAGAAGGACGGAGTTGAAGATATGCCATTCTTAAATGAACAAGGTCACATAATTCCAGACTTCATAACCAAAGCTACGATAATAACTGAACGGACCAAATGGCTTTGATCAGGCTAAACGTTGGAATGGAAACAGCGAGCACAATAAGAGTCTCGGCCACAAACCTCTCCATCCCGTAGAAGTGCAGCGTAGGCCGAGAAGACTTCGTTGTTTTGACTGAAGAAGGTACGGGCTGCACCGAAAACCGTGTTGACGTTGTCGTAAGAGATGCTTTCTTCTTCTTCACTTCCACTCTCGTCGCCTTCGTCAATTATCTTCTTTGCTAAAGGGGACTCACAATCGTATTTCACACCACGCCTTGAACTTATTCAGCACAGACACACCCTGAAGGATATCACTGGTGAAAATAAACAAAAACGGCTGTCTAAAATCGTCTTTAACCTTGGCCGTTAGAGTCGTCGTCCTCTAGCCGCTCTTCCCACTGTTGCTCAGTGACTGCTGGCTTTCCCCTCAGTCGCCTCCTCACATTGTGGTGGTGCCAGCCACTCGAGTAGTGCTCGCGAAGTGTGTCCCGCTCTTCTAGAAAACATGCAGAATCAGCTTCAAGAGTAACAAAATATTCACTGGTCAAACAATTATCACACCAGTGTCAACATGGACGTCGCAGGAAGTGCAGAGATGAAGAGCTTTCGTTTCATCCGATTTCCCTTCCCTCTCATCAATCTCCTTCGACTCTTCTGGAATAAGAAATGAAATACACGTTGGGTGGAAATTCTAAATTAATAGTCTAGTCTCCTCTGCTGTTAAAAAAAAACGAGTCTCCGTATTTTTTTTTATAGCAGCGATTGAAATGAATTCATGGTGATTAACGCAAAGCCTTACATAGAAGATTATAACAACATGTACAACAATAAGCACAGACCGAAACCAGCAGCCACTCGAAGCTCACGTTCGAATCGTCTGCTGAAGTCTTCAGGCGATTCTTCGGTTGTTGATAAAGCTAGAAAGATATAACAACAGTCTCACCTTATTCTGAGGCACCCACAACAAAATCTGATGTCACCAACACCAAAATTAATTATAAGAACGTAAATAGTCTCAGTTGCTCGCACTGTTGCCAATTTAGTGGACCTTAAGATACACAGCGAAAGAAGACACGTGAACCCTAACCGTGCTCATTTGTGGACGGGAGTGGAGGCTGCACACCGCAAAGCCAGCGAGAATCGCGAATTGACATTCTGGTCCTTGGCGGCATTCTCAAAATATAGAAAACTATAAGAACAATTACATAAAAGAGCCATCGCTTGTGCTCGCAAAGTCTGGGAATGAGCACGGACCACAACTGCATATAACCTACGGATTGCACATTTCCTATAACCACCTCTGCCCTCTCGCCTTCTCCCTATCTTTTGCAGTTCTAGTCCCTAACCTTCCTGCTCACGCTCTCTTTCTCCCGCACTGGCATTCTATTACCATTTACTCTCATCTCATTCCTGCCTTCGCTCATTCGTTGCACAATAACAGGCAATGAAGAGAACAAGAATCTAGACTTGTCTCCTGCTTCAATGCCCGGCATTGGAGGCATTAACTGCTCCACTTTGCAAAATATAAGTGCTTGAATGGCCTGGACCGGTAAAAGATTGCCAATTACAAGAATGGCTGCTCTCAACTAACCTGACCGGTTCGTTGTTATGTACATTTTATTCAGTATCAGAAACAGTGATGCTCGTCTTCGGCAAGGACAAACGAAAGGGAATTGATATAAGAGATATACTATGATCCACTATAAATAATGACACAAAACTGGCTTCTTTAAGCGCTTGGAAGGCAAATAGAATGTTATTGTGTAGATTATGTTTCAGAATCGGTTCATAGCACTTTCAAGTCCGCGATTCATATTGAGAATGATTCTTTTCCAACTAAGCCAATAATCCGAAGCTGATATTAAGAGAAGCCAGTTCTGTAAAAGTAAAGTACAAAAGCTAGATAAAAGATGGATAGAAATACATAAATAAAGAAATGACAAGACATTTTTCAAACAATCAAATTCATAAGCGTATATCGCAGGAAATGGAACACAACACATTTTCGCGAATTGAGTTCTCACGGCAATTAAAAATTCGGATAACTTCGATAAGGCATAATCACAGATTCAAATCATGGAAAGTAAACGGATTTCCTCAATAAGAAATAGTTTTCCTTAAGAAGATGTTAAATAATTTATAAAGAAATTAACCTAAAGGAGGCAGCAAGTTCACAAGCAATATAACTGTAAAACACACAATAAATCCTATGAGTGTTAGTCAGAGAGAAGAGAAAAAAACAAGTGCGTAAAAGTGAATGAGAAGATACACGTCTATATTATGTAGTCACTGTATACTGTAGGTGAAAGTCCTCTTGAGACCAATTTGGCAATGACCATTGACTTCAGCTAGAGCGACCTTTTAGACAAGGTTAAATGGCAATGAACGGAAAGGAAAGTATGATACAAGTCCAAGATACCGTACCGTAGTTGCAGCTCAAGAAATTAGGCGTGCCTGTTTAGTGCGTAGAGTGAGGTCTGGCCGATGTTTGAATTCCCGCCGAGACTGCCTCGATCCACTCGCGAAGATCGTGCTGGTTGTTCGCGCACATTCTGTAGGCGGAGTGACGGCCTTCCACGACTTTTCCTGCCTGAGGAGGTGCAGGATTAAAGGAGAATCATGTTAAGCCGACAAAGATAGGATCAAATGAGTCAACGCAGAAAATTCGCAAAAAGGAGAAGGACTAGAAGGTTACATAAGACGGACAATAAACATCACATACAGCCATGCTATACCGTTATTACGACAAGACGGCGCTGATATGAGTCAAGATATTCACGTCATAATTATTTTGCACTTTCTACTTTTCTTATTTCCAGGATATTCCTCTCTCACCCTACCTTCGCACTCTTATATGTAACATGGATCTCTCAAGTACCGATGGAACAACTAATATTTCATCCAGTTACTCGCTATCAACAAATTCATGCTGTAATGTCCGATAATATTCAACACCCTGATTTCTTAAGGCTAGCTAAAATCTAGGAAAAGAAAGATAAGTCACAGCACTGCACGCACCGAAAAGAGTACCTGCTCGTGCTTGCACGCCTTGATCTTCTGCTCAGAAAGCGAGTAGATCTCGAACATATGCGGCCGCGGTCCAGCCTGAAGCAGACAATGATTCTCCATCACAAGTGGCTGAATAGAATGGACTTGCTTCTATCCTGCGGACTCCGACATCCTTGAGAGGAATGATTCCCTTGGGCACTCGGTCTGGGGTTGACTCGAAGTAGTACAGGCACCCGTCAGAGAGAATGAACCTGGAAATATCATGTGTCTCGACAATAACATCTCGTAAATTCACTGTTGGAAAACAAGATAAGCTAAAACAAGCGACAATGAGCATCTAGGAGTTTTATATAAGGACATATGGAGGGATTCTCTCAGTCGTATGTTTCATATAATTACCTCGCATAAATATAAGCATGATTATGTATGAAGAGACAAACAATATAAGTAGAACGTGACTAAGGCTAAAATGTACCATCTACGCTTCCAAGAGAGAGGACCGGAGAAGATGTTGGCGCTGGACTGCTTGTACAGCCATCCCTCTCGTTCAGGATTTAGAAAGACTTCGGCCTGGCGAATCGCATCATCCTCCAAGCAATTCTCACTACCATTCACTATCATGTGCTTCCGGTTTAAATAATTTAAATAATTTATAAGTACTAATATCAAAGAATCGGATGAAAAAGCGTAGGGTATAATAAAGAAGAAAGGTGTGGAACATCGGGAAGGCGGAATTGCTGTCTCTGGATGCTGTCGTAGATTGAAGCAATCGTGTCCATCGTCACGGCCTTCTTTTCTAGCAGCTCTTTTGTCATGTTGGCATATCTGAAGAATAATAAGAGTTTTCTACTAATAATCGATGAAAAAACATTAGAATAGCAAATGTAACATGGAGAGAGGCAAGAGACGCTCACCACTTGGCTAAACTATTCTAACAATACAGTGGGCCTGATACCGTACTTCTCCAAGCTTGTTTTTTCTTTGACGGATGGGTTGTGCAGCAAAGTGTTGAGCATTATGCAGGAGTAGGCAAGAAGGAAGCAGTCATCGGAGTCGAAGACGCCATTGTTTTGAGCGCAGTACTGAGCAGCGAACTGGAAGGAGGAGAAAGGAATATTAAAAAGAGTGAGAGAAGAAAACAAGGGTAACAAGTGAAAGGCCGGTCCTCCAAAAAAAGGAAGTGCAAAAAATTGACCGTGTAAAGAGAAAGTCCGATTAGATGTGATAGAAAATAGCGATGCATGGGCAATGAATATTCACCTTTTCTATTATTCGATCAATCTTCTGTCCTTCACCTGGCAACTTGAACGACCAGAGATAGACTCGAAGTGCGTCGACGAGGAAAAGATTTGAGAAGTCATGCCTAGCCACGAAGCAATCCAGCACCTTAACCGCACGAATGGAATTATACTGACACTATTTTTAGCCAAATAAATACAATTTAGCAAATTAGCAAAAAAGAATTGAGCAACGAAAGATTGCGAAATAAAATATGTTAACAATTCGACAAACAAAGAAAAGACTAAACCTGGAGGTTAAATGGCGCATTCGATCCGAGATAGTCGCCTATTGAAGCCTTGCTCAAGCCTTCTCCCTTGAAGAGGAACTCGGCAACGGATGAAGGAGTCCTCTCCACCAGACCGCGTTCAAAGAGATAGTCCAGTCCCTTCAAGCAAGGAGTATGCGATAACAAAATCATAATTAATTAAGAAAAACTCACCCGAGAAGGGTCAGCATTAAACCTCTTGCGGCCCGCAACAAGCATCGTGTTACGATTCGTTGACGTCTCGTCTACATAATAGAGCGTTTCTAATTCGCCTGAAAAGTGCAGACATGTTTTTGGAATGATTATTCACCGGACATGATTCATATAAGAATTCGCAAGCTTATTAACAATTGCGTTCACAAAAGATCACCATCCACTCGTTGCATTTCGTCTTTGATGTGATTTATCTCCTCAATCAGCTCCATCTTTCGCTTGCGCATGCCACGAAGCTGAAGATGCCAAGAATTATCGCATCCACAGACCAATTCGTTCAAATATTTGCACAAAAAAAAGCATTTTGTACGCATTACATTCTACTATCTGGAAGAGGAACGGAAAGCAGATAGTAAATGAAGACCTCAAAAAAATTTAAGAACAACACTGATAACCTGCATTCTTTCCTCTGCTGTGAGATCGGCCACCGGAAGCTGGTGTTCTGACGCCGTCATCTCACATTCACGTTGAAATGCAGATTATCTATAAAAACATGCCTTGCACATGTTAGAAATTCAATATGAATGTTCATAAAAGCTGTAAACTAAAATCTTGGAACCACAAAGACGCCTTTAAAGGCTTTAATCTTCATATAGAAACGAGAGATGCGCAATACAATACGTGAAGCGCAAGTTAGTGTTGGGCGCGAAAAATATCTTTAAATTTGTAGATGTAGCATTGAAAGACACGAAAATACAACATTCTATTTCCTTAAATCGATTCTAGAGATGCGTAATACAATTCATGAAGCGCGAGTTATAGTTTAGTCTGGTATTTCAGAATGAGCACGATTAGCCTGGATCGAAAATCGAGCCTAATTAGGAGGATCATGGGCCTTCAGCCCGTGAGAAAAGGCGCGGTCGTCCTCTGTGCTAGCATGTCCCAATGCGCGAATTCACTTAAATTCACTCGTTGCGGTAGCCTCAATTTTCCATGCGTGCTACTACGTCTCTTTTGGTGGGGAATTTCTTTGCAGTATTTGATTGAAGTCGACTCCTCCTTCGCCCAAAAGCGGTCGGCGTGTTTGTGTACAGAGAATAATTTCGATGAATCATACTGATCTTCCTTTCCAATCTTCCCCACCAAGAGAGAGAGAGAGAGAGAGAGAGAGAGAGACAGCCCGTTTCAAATTTAGAGCAAATTTCCCAGCTATTGACGGGTAAATCTATCGCGCAAGTCTTTGACCCGAAGCGATTACTCTATTTTTCCGTTTATGGTTGGCTAAAGGGCGCACTCTCGACTAATACGGGCTGCGAGGGCTCACGACGGGAAACTAATGAAGAAGAGGGCTGAAAGAAGATACGCCACCGATGACTTCTTAAAATTGATTAATTATTTACATAAACACGTGCCATTACGACTCAAACAATAAGCATTCAACTAAATAAAGGCATGAACAGGTCGCCGCCGCCGTGCGCATTGGCGTCTACGAGTGCATGGAGTCTACGCTGCCCCCGCTATCATGTGCGATGTCAGTCACCTTTTCCTCTCTCACTTATACCAATCAAGTCGTCAAGTCTCTAACCATAAGACGAAGCCAATATAATACATACATATTTTATTTATAAAAAAAGAGTGAAGATTATTGCAATGATCGTATCCAAGTAATACTCGCTCCCTTGAGAACGTCGACATAACGGAGGACGTTAGACGTGCGGTCCTCTCCGCTTCCTTTGAGGGGAACGAAAACGGAGCAAACCTAAAGGAATCGCTTCTTCGAGGATATTCTTGAGAACGGCTTCCAGCAAGGAAAGCTGGAAGAGCAGCTCGAGAATGGTTCGTGCTTGAATCTCTACCCTATTTACGCAACGAGAGAAACAGACAGAGGTGGAAGAGGATTCGAGAGAGTGTAAGGCAGAGAAAGATAGGAAGACATATGTACATATGGAGACTGAGAGGGCGAGGATTTGTACAATGCGCAGAAGCTGCATATGTACGTACATATGAACATGCATTCACACACGCGACTCTCCCTTTCTGCAGGAGTGCTCATTTCCACTGCTGGAGCTGTTGTCGCACTCCTCTGATGGGCCGGCCCATTTTCCCAAGTCCCCGGGCCGGGCCGTAGGCCCGATTGGGCCCTCAAGTCAGAAATTCCTGGCAAATTGATGGTAAAGACGTAAGCTTTAAATTTTCGGAAGTATTAGAAATAAGTTTATATATATACTAAATATGGCAATGGATACATCAAATCACTTAATTAGAGTGGACATGTTGCTATAAAAATTTTAAGAAATTTTTTACATTAAAAAGGTAAAATGTAAATCTGAGAGCCTAAATCGGGCCCGCCGGGCCGGGCCCAAAATTACAAGGCAATGAAAATTCCGGTCGGGCTGGGCCGAGACTTAGGGCCCGAATTGCCGGGCTGGCCCAAAAATTTTGGGCCCATTCCCACCTCTGGTCCGATATCCAGCAGGATCGCCGCTCGCTATGAGTACTTGTCCCTCACCCTTTTTATCCTTCGTCTGATTACTCTACTTGTGAGCTCAATCTCCTTGATGCCTGGAAACTTTGAGCAATACTAAACTAGTAGAAAAATAAAATTAATGCTAAATTAAAAAAATTTTTAAATTCGTTATTCTGAAGATTAATTTTAGGGGACCCGGACAGAACCGCAGCGGTAAGAACCGCACTGTCATTAACCGCACTGGCCATAAACCGCAGTGGCCAAAACCGCAGTGGCCAAAACCGCAGTGACCACATTTGGGAATATGTATTTGAATGATGACTGTTGAAGGCGATGTTGCTGAATATTTTTTTAGCAAATATTTTAAAACATCTAGATACGCAAAAGTAGAAAATAAACGTTAAATTAATGTTTCTCGTCTCAAAAAACATTATGGTAGAGTTTTCAGAACATAGTTTCCATTGGTACCAGCTTTCGCAGAACAGCTCAAAATTGAGGAATCCTGCACTTGATTTTTCTCGAAATTTCAAGATTTCTGAAAAATGTAGAGGTTTTGCTCTTTCATCGGCGGATATGTTATGTAAAATTCTCTGCTCTTTCGAATGGTTATGACCTTTTTGGTAAGTCGGCTCACAAATGACCTGATAGTTGGCTTCGAAGGAGTTTTCGTACATTTATTTCGCCATCTAGGGTCTTAAAAATGAAATTTCTTGACTTTTTGAGTACTTTTGAGGGGAATATCATAAAAGAACTTCAAAGAATCCTGGAATATCCATTATTGGGTTCTAGATGTTTCAAAAGAACAATGTTAAAATATTTGCTAAAAAATATTCAGCAATATCGCCTTCAACAGTCATCATTCAAATACATATTCCCAAAAAAGGGTCCTCCGATTTGTGTTATAACGCTTTATCCGATGCAGTTTTAGCTGCTCTTTCTCACAGTATAAATATTGTGTGGAAAATCATTGTACAAGATCCATTAATGGTCAAAAGAACGAGTATTTTTACACCAGAAATTGGCCTAAAACACAAAAAAAATCAATTTTCGACCTTAACATTAAATTTTTTTATGTACAAATCATATACCACTTTAAAGAGCATAAAAAACTACATCGAATGGACCATTTTGTGTAACAACTGTTTAAGTTTGAATGAGATTCAGATTTTAAACCCAAACGAAAATATTCGGCCACTGCGCTTTTGGCCGCTGCGGTTTTGGCCACTGCGGTTTTGGCCACTTTTCCGCTGCGATATGTGGTCACTGCGGTTTTGGCCACTGCGGTTTATGGCCAGTGCGGTTAATGACAGTGCGGTTCTTACCGCTGCGGTTCTGACCGGGTCCCATTTTAAGGGCCCCATCGCTGCGGAATTCTGAGTTCTACGAGCACCGCGTGGTTTCTCTCCTCGTCTCAGAAATTCCCTGACCCTACCCTCGTAAAGACCCAACATTCTCTTATTGTTGTTTATCGAATCGACATTGATTTGAGTCTTACAGAGAGACTTTTTAGTCCATTCTCTCTTCCTCATTAACCTATTTTGTTTATGTGTTTCGAAATAACAAATTTGTTGTTTACAGAACGGCGCAGCGGCGAAGACGGACAGCGCCGCTCTAGCAGCGGCCAAGGAAGACAGCGCCGCCGGCGCAGCGGCCAAGGAAGACAGCGCCGACGGCACAGCGACCAAGGAAGACAGCGCCGACGGCACAGCGACCAAGGAAGACAGCGCCGATGGCGCAACGGCCAAGGAAGGCAGCGCCGCTGGCGCAGCGGCCAAGGAAGACAGCGCCGATGGCGCAGCGGCCAAGGAAGACAGCGCCATTGTTTCTGATTTTTCACTAAGGTACCACTAAATAAAAACTATACACTATTTCTTATTTTTCTCTGACCGATATTTAAATGGTGATGATCCTGGCACGATTTCCCTTCATGGAAATTTTGAACTACTGTTTTTTTGGCAACGTGCCCAATTCTGCTAACTACGCGAAATGCATTGCGCTAAGTCACCGTGGGCGTGAACGTAGAGTACGATTGGGAAAGGAGGAAGGAAAGACGATGTTGAGCGTACATTATGCGGTCGACTACCTCCAACTTAACCCCGATTACCCTGCTGTACCGTGTACAAAACCCCGAATACAAACAACACTTTATCGACTTAGGTTCCAGGACAGGCCATGGTAGAATGGTGACGTAACAATAAACGAGGAAACCAATGTGTGTGGTTTCGCGGCAAAAACATGAGAGTAATTAATAACGAGAATGCATGTGATGTGACATATATAATAATTAATAAACATCGAGATAGTCAGGGAGATGACAATGGGGGAACAACTCCTCCTTGGGTAGCTGAAGAGGAGCGAACGTAGGCAGAGAATCCTCCTACGCTCTTCCATCGGCCGACTCTCTTCACCTGATCTGTGGAGCGACCTAGAGCGAGGAGGCGGTTCGCCATACCAGACCTAGCACTGTGAGACGTAAATTGAGGGAGGGAAAGAGAGGTGAGCATGCGGGAAATGAGGTTAGATAAGTCAGATGATGAGATGTGGGATACTGAAGTGAGAGAAGAGAAAACTGGAGAGGTAGCAGAGTGAGCGGACAAGCCCTCCGTGATGAACAAGAGGAGAATCTGTGATCCAGACAAATCAATAAAAACCTTAGAGCCTAGCGACAATTGATCCGTCTTAGCTCGACGAATGACAATAGAGAGATTGGAAGAGGAGAGAGAAAGGTCCGCCCAGGTAAGGGCCGCTACCTCGCTTACCCTCAAACCTGCTAAATACTGTAGCAAAACTGCTAAATGAGGTCTAGCATCCTTAGAAGAGATTGAAGCTGAGAGAATATAACGAATGTGGTGGTCCGAGAGACACCCTTAGGTGGGGCCGAAGAGCGTTTAAGCCCTGAGAGAACCCGGTTACATAGAGGAGTAACACTGGAAGAAGCAAACAACGAAAAGGCTGCTGATACGTGTGAAACTTGGGATCGAGAGAGGTGAGAAGACAGCGAGTAAGCAGTCAGATTGGAAGGGGAGGGGTCGGATCCTCGAGGAATGTGCGCCAGGTAAGATCGCCACGCTGATGAGTACGCAATCCACGTGTTGTGGGCGAGAGAAGAAGAGAGTGATGATCGAAGCTTGAGTAGAGAGGAAGACCCTGAGATGTATCTTGCTGCTCCCAGCAACTCATTTCACTCCAGTCTTGCTCGTAGTGAAATACAACGTATGCGGTGGGCGGGACGGAGTACCCTAAACCACGACGATAGTCGTAGAATAAAGAAAGAAACGCTGAAGTTTCTCCTTCTCTTCTAATCCCTACAGGACTCTCTACCGAACACCCGCGAAATTCAAACTAGAATTTCTCCTGGCAAAATGCCAATCCCGGTTTATGTACACTTCCCAGCATGGTAATCAACAATTAAATACTTCCACTTTGACTATCTATAAAAAAATGCATAAAAAAGGTTTGGTCACTTTCATGTTATCGGACGCCTATAAATATTGGGGATACTTACAGAGGGTCGTCAAAATCTCACGTTCTAAAGCGTCTCGTTGTCCGGCTACGAGAAGTACGGAAACTTCCGGCCGTACTCAGAGGCGCGTGTCTTGGTGTGCATAGCAATAGGAATTGCATCTCCTTTCAGGATATCTAGATCAAAAAGGTCGATGAGGTCAGAGTGGTCGAGAGAAAGAAGAAATACGGCGACTTCTCAACTTCTCAAGCAAGAGAAAGGATGCTTTTCTCGAGCGGATTTTCGAACTCGGCGAATTGTGGAAGGGCTTCTTCCAGCCCCCCCCCCCCCCCCCCCCCACCTCTTCTCAACTCTTATTATGCGTGGTCTCCTATTTCCTTTGCATCTCTTGCTTTAATTCGTGACCTTTGCATTTTCCTTGAAACTCTTACTACATGCTCTTGAGGCGAATAAAAAACATCAGTTTTATCGGTCAAAAAGTCGACATCAATACAGCTCCAAGGATGAGTCTGTATACGACATGACAATGAAATGGAAAATGGAATAACATTCGAGGACAAAAGCTCTCGATGATAAAGTGTAACATTCGAGGATAAAAGCTGCCCATGATTAGAGACAGAGAAGTGGGGCTTTCACAGGTTACAAGAAAGAGAGAAAAAGAGAAAATGAGGAATTGATTGATTGATTTATTTACGTGCTGCTGCCACGTGTTAATGAAGATATGTGTATAAGTGATAACAAGGAGGGGAGAATAGCGATCGTAAGAGAGGGAGAGGGATTGATCAGAACCAACGAGACGCTTCAGAGCCTGCGTGAGATTTCGACGACCCTCTCAAGCAACGATGCCTTCATCTTGCTCGAGAACTCGTCAAATTCCGGTGTTCCCTTGAGCGCCACCACTTCGTCGACCGACTGCAGCGATTCCAGGCAGTTTTGCTGAAAATAATTTTTTTTCATTTCGAGAAAATACGGTGGGTATGTGAAGATACCGAAATAGTACCAAAACAAGCTTATAGAAGTTTATCGCAAACATTTAAAAGTATAAAAATTATGGCCAAATACATGCCTGAACTCGCTCGAGGCCGTACTTGTCTGCAAGAACAAGCCTCTTCTCGAGGGGGAAAACGCTGCCCTCAGGTCCGCAGAGAAATTGAGTGCACTCGCGCACAACAATTTCGACATCGAATTTGTGGCCGAGACGAAGAAGGCAATCGACTGTCTCTGTTAGAATAAAATGTAATGACCAGGAGTACCTCGGGGGCCGGGGCCTACTCAGGGTGCCGTGAACCGTGGACAATTGGATCTGAACTTCTGGTCACCCAATTCAGGAAGAAATGTGCCTGATTTATGCCGTGTTTCGTGGTTATTTGATGAATTTTAATCAGTATTTGGCCTGGCTTATTCTGAGGTCGGCCCCAGGGTCTGAACTGGGGTCGACCGCGGGGGAAAGGACATGGGCCTACATCGGGGTCGGCGCCTGATATTTTAGGCCCGCGGCCATCCCTGGCAATGACAAGTCTGGCCACAACTAATACATCCGCATTATGGTTCTTTAATATGTATTTAATTATTAAATGTCATACTCTCCGACCGGCGAAGGACGCAACAATAAATATTATTTTTTACCTTGGACGGCACAACGATATCCATAGATGACGTGTAGGAAAACAAGAAACTCGTCGAAGTCTACGTCATCAAGTCTGACGTCGGACTGATTGTTTTCCCCCTCGAAGAACTTATTGTTAAAGAAGGAAGAGTGAGAAGCGAGTAGCTAAAAAGGTAGAATTGCATCGTTTAAGCCTCTCCTTAAGATTCAAGCAGGCTGCTATGGACGCCTGCCCCGGGAAATTTTTATTTTTATTTGAAAACTTCTCAAGGGATGCATCTTGTGTTCATAACGAATTTTAGCTGGTAAAAAAGTTTTTCAAAATTTCATCAATGGTTCAAAGAGTAAGTGTTATAACACCAGAAATTAGTCTAAAACACATAAAGTCATTTGTAGGCCTTTAGACTAAATTTTTACGTACAAATCATAGAAATCAAATTCGAAGAGCATGAAAAAATTGACACCGAATGGGCTATTCCGTTCAACAAGTGATTTAAGTTTGAATGATATCATCATTTTTAAGTAATTGCAGAATTTTTTTAGGAACTCATTTACAAACACAGATACCCAGAAAGGGTCCGAGAATTTTCCTCGTAGTGTATTATGTGCTATTTTCGTTCCTATTCCATATGGAAAATTTAGGAACAAGGAATCGAACATTGAAACGATTATTAAGAAATAAAAAGAATAACGTAAATACGGTCTCCCAAATTTTAGGAACATTTCAACTTACAGCTGAGAGAAAAAATTATCAATAACTTTTTGACCACCTAACTTTCGTTATGACTACCAGATGCATCTCTCGTAAAGTTTTCAAAGTAAAAGAAAAATAAACATTTCACGGCACGGCCAAACACCGCCAGGCGCTCCCCGCTCGTATTCTTAATCTTAAAGCCGTCTTAAACTTACCTTCTTTCCCACATACAGATGCTTCTCTCCGATGAAGAGACTGTCGGAGCTGTTGGGATGAGGGGCAGTAAAGTCGTGGACATGAGCAGATCTAAGAATATCTCAGATGGGAAATGACTCCAGGTAGAGTAGGTATAAAGGCAAAAAATGACTTTTTCGGTCAAAACTCAAAATATAAAAAAAATTGTGGGAACAGTGCCGTTTTCAAGCAAAAAATGTTCCATCCGGGTGAGGGGGTTGAGGGGTTCAACGGGATTTTGAGCTGGCCTGAGGGGGGGGGGGACAACATGGCGCACGCGCGCACCCTGTACAGAACTGGGAGAGAGGGAGAGAGCATGAAAGAGGAAGAGAGAGAGAGAGAGAGAGAGAGTTATAGAACGGATAATAGGAAGAGAACCATAGAAAGGGAAAAAGTAATGTCGAATGCTAGCGAAATAAAGTGGCAAGCTAGAATAATAAACAACGGGTACTCGTTCTAGATTGGCTCATTCCTTGTTTCTCTCTCTCTCTCTCTCTCTCTCACGATCCTCTATCTCCCCCACTCTCTCCTCTTCCCCCTCTCGCTATTTCTCTTTCCGTGCTTTCTCTCTCTCTCTTCTGTTCTCTCTCCTTCCATACTCTCTCTCTCTCTCTCACCACATGGAATATCAAGTCTAGTTGACCCTCTCTCCCCTTTTCTGGATTCAGCCACTGGTGCCTAGAGGGGGCCATTCATTGCAAACGACTCACCCTCCTCTTCCCCGCATTCACCATTCATACCTCTGTATTTGCACACCACAACCACAACCACTCGCACCCACCCACATGTAGGACTGGGGGCGAGGAGGTGCATGAATGCACTCTTCTGAGACAGCTGCTACTCTCTCTCTCTCTCACTCACTCAATCTTTCTCTCTTCTACTCTCTCTCTTTCTTAATATCTCTCGCTATCTGTCTCCCTCCCTCAATGTCTCACGCTTTCTCTCTTCTACCCGCCCCTCCCCCCCCACTCTCTCAATCTCCCCTTTCATGTCTCCCAATGTCTCTCCATTTCTTTCATGATTTCTCCGACTCTCTCCACCTCATTCAATATCTTTCTCACAACTCACCCCATCTCCCTCTGTATCTATGCAGTTCTCTTTTCCGCTCTTCAATGCTCAACTTCTTCTCTTCTCGATTATCCTCTTCCTTCCTCGCTCTCTCATCTTTGTCCAGCGTGGCATTCGTTTTTTTCTCACCCGCTCTCTCTCGTCTATCTCTCCATCTCATTCTCTCTCGCCTCTATCTCTCATTCTATCACCTCTCTCTCTCTCCCTCTCTCTTTCGCCCTCTCTCATTCCTATGCGCCCCCTTTCCAGAAGACATTTCTCAAGTCGACGTTCCCGTTCTGGCTTGAGCGATTCAGTTCTGTTGATTTGTATCGTTTACTATTCAATCTGCTATCTTTTCAATCTATGGAATAGTTTGCAAACCTGTTTCTATTGAGTTGTAATAAGGAAGGAATAATATCAGGTGATAAGCGAGGAGCACACGCTGGCCCTGGCGGCGCGCACCCCGTGCACTGGCCCTCCCGTCCTTGTCCCCCACGCCGATCACAGCTGTCAGTAGGCCCTTTCTCTCTCTCTCTCTCTCTCTCTCTCTCTCTCTCTCTCTTTCTCTCTCTTACGCATTCTCTCCTCTCTCTTCTGTCTCTCTCTCTTCTCTCTCCTCTCTCTCTCTTCTCTCTCTCTCTCTTCTCTGTCTCTCTCATCTCTCTCTCTCGCTCTTCTCTCACCTCTCTCTCACTATCTCTTCTCAGTCTCTCATCTCTCTCCTCTCTCTCGCTTTCTCTTTTCACTCTCTCTTCTCTGTCTCTCTCATCTCTCTCTCGCTCTTTTCTCTCTCTCTCTTTCTCTCTTCACTGTCGCTCACCCCGGTCACTCTCGGTCGCGCGTTGGGAGGAGCAGAGGCACAGCCATCTACACCCCTTCCCCTTCCCCTTATCCTCCGATTGCACGGGTTTGCCTACGAGGTTCTATTTTTACATAATTTTATGTTAATGTTGTCACATCATTTAACTGATATATGAATAAATAAATAAATGAAAAGGATGTCTCGGCGTCCTTCCCGACTTCCGGAACCTGCTCGGGTGGCCAGTGAGAAGCGGCGAAGTTCTTCACGAGAAATGAAGCCAGAGAAAGTGGAGAAGAAATCTTCTTCCAAGGAAAAGATCGCCGTCACCAGCAACAGAGAATATTTTTAAAAATTTAAAGGAAAGATGTGCCCCCTGTGCCGCCTCCATCTCCACCGCCCCCTCCGGAAGTGAGGCTTCGCTTACTTCATCCATTAAACACGATTTGATGAGCACCTGTTTAGGATGACTATCCGGATGATTTCAAAAACGACAGTGACGACTTCGAAGAAGAGGAAGAAGAGAATGAAGTAGAAGAGGTGACTGTGGAGAAAGTCGACAATGTTCATTCACCTCCGCCACCTCAGCCTCCTCCGTGCTCCGCTGAATCAGGTTACTGCTAAATGTATTTATACAAAAGCACATACATATGTACATATGTATGATTCTTCGAAAAGTTATTAAAACAAAATAGAATGAATTAACCGGTATTTAAGAGAGTAGAAAGGAGAACGCGCCAGAAGGGAAGAGCAAGCAGACGCCTGCCGTGGAAGAAACACCGATGATGAGGAGACTGCAGAGCAGACAGGGAGGGAGGCAGGCGAGGGAGCAACCGAGACAACAGCAAGCAGCCGTAACTTCTTATCTGTCATTCTCTCTCTCTCTCTCTCTCTCTCTCTCTTTCTCTCTCTCTCTCTTTCTCTCTCTCTTTCTCTCTCTCTTCCTTCTCTGCCTCTGTGATTCTCTATGATTACCACCCTCTCTCTGTCTCTTCTGTTTCTCTAGCAAACTCGGATTCTCTCTGCGAGTGAGCTTACGATTGACTTCGGCACAGCCTCAGCAACGGTCAGCTCGGCCGCTCTTTCCGAGGCTGATCGACGATTCCATACTTTGCGGCAACTGATTGGTCACTTTAGATCTTCCTTCTCCTTTCATCACTTCCTCTTATCCCTATATGTGTATGTAAATCTATTATTGCTGAAGGTCTCGAGCGGACGACTACCGTACTCCTTGCGCAACCTCCCGTCAAAGATTACGACTTCTACATGGAGATGTTCGGCAATTCTGATCGGGCTCAGGCCTACGTGCAGACAGGCGAAGACGACATCACAGAGGAGAGCCAGACTGAACCAGCAGACTGCACCTACAAGTGGACGCAGCATCCACCAGTGGTCAGCGAGCGAGAGCAGAGGCAGAAGAGAGAGAGAGAGAGAGAGAGAGAGAGAGAGAGAGATAGAGGAGAGAGAACGAGGGAGCGAGGAGAGACAGAAAGAAGAGAGCGCGAGAGCGAGGAGAGGGAGAGAGCGAGAAAGAGAAAGAGAGAGAGAGAGAGAGAGAGAGAGAGAGAGAGAGAGAGGAGAGAGAGCGAGGGAGCGAGGAGAGAGAGAGAGAAGAGAGAGAGAGAGAGAGAGAGGGCGAGGAGAGGGAGAGAGAGAGAGAGAGGCTGGAAGACTAGAACAGAAAAAGTGGATAAAACTAATGTTGTCCAGGACGACTTTGGCTGGGGAGCAGAGGGATCGGCTGGTATGCAGTCGCTGAACATTGAAGATAACGACCTCCGAATCTTCAGAGACAATCCTCTCAGGGATGAGAAACTTCGTCGCTTCCTAGACATCTCTTCGCAGGTCAGTCTATTATCCTGGCTCTCTCTCTCACTCTCTTCTTTCAATCTTGCTCTCTCACTCTCTTCCGTCCCCTTGCACTCTCACTCTCTGCTCTCCCTTTCTCTTTCCTTTTTCTCCTCATTCGATCACCTCAGGTTGTCATCGATCTTCTCTCCTCGAACCAGCGACGCCGTATTGCGATCTCCGATGAAGTCGCTTCGATGCATTACAAATGCCGCTTTTCCTTCTCCGCCGGCTACAAAGCTCTTGAGCTGCCGCCTTCCACAGCGAAGGGTAACAGGGAGATTCAGATAGAGAAAAGGAGATAGAGAGACGGAGAGAGAGAGGAGAGGGAGAGAGGGGGGAGAGAAGGAGAAAGAGAAGGAGAGAGAGAAAGCAGAGAGAGAGAGAGAACGGGAGAGAGAGAGAGAGAGAGAAGGATGGAACGGCCATTTCGGTAATAATCAGTAGATATGCAAGCCATGATGCAAATTTCGGTGTAACAGTAATCAACGCAGCCACTTTTCTAATAGACGGATATCGCTTGGGTACTGAATTTAAATATTTTTTTTTTCTGTTTTGGATTCTATTTTTCGTGTTTTCTTTATTACTGGCTACGTAACGTTGCTTGCAGAGAATGGGGGCGCCGTGGGTGCACTGCAGCCTGTGCTTCCGCACTCCTCGCGATGGTCTCTGTTATTCCCTCTCCACCTGTGATCACGTCTTCTGCCACGACTGCCTTAAGAAAGGTCTTTTTCGTCTATTATTCAGCACCAAAAAGACGATGAAAGGGTTATCAAAAACAATTACTCGCAAACTTGTAAAATGTTTCTTTGTTGTGCAATGAAGTTGGCGTGCCTTGGCTTCGTTTCCTGAACTCTGTCATTGTCAGGTGCGTGCAAGTTCCAGTGTGCACTGTGCAAGCACGATCGGCCGCAGCTCGTGGAAATAAATCGTAACCTCCCACCTCATGTAAGTTACATTGTCGGGCTCAGTTGGTGTCCAATTTGCCAGATCATGGTATAAGAATGTCTTTAGAAGTCGAACATTTGTGTTACCTTATTAGTGTTTACGTCTTAAATAGCTGCCTGCCTTGAGTTTAATCCGATCTTACAATGTTTATTGGACATTGGTAAGCGATGTTCGAATTTCTTCCGTTTAGCTCAAGGAGCTTTTTCTATCCCCTGCGAAGCTCCAGAAGAATTTTGAGGCCGAGATCAAACTCGCGCTTGAATTTCAACGGCAAGTCTAACTGATTTTTTTGAAGCGATATTAATTTCCATATATTTGAAATACTGTGATTACTTTTACTTGTAGGGACCAAAAAGCTCATCTCATTCGTCACTACAAGAAGCAGATGAGCGTCTTCGGAAAGCTGAAAAGTTTTGCGATGGAACTACAGCGACAGAATGCGGAACTCAAGAAGTACGCAGTGTTCTTGGCCAAAAGATAAACATTCTCGAGCGAGAGCTGATTTTCATTGCAGGAACCTGGAGACGGTGAAGGGCGCGTACTTCAAGCAGCAACATTCGCTTAACGATCTCAAGAGAAGACACGAAGAAGCCACGCAAAAGCCGTTAGAAGCTCGCTTTTTCGTTTATCTCATTTTCCCAAGTTTTCTGTTCCAACATGAAGAAATAAATATTTAGATGCGGGGATACTTTCAAGAGCCGCGAGCCAAAGACACCATTTGCGACTTCAACGCCTAAGCCTGGTATGAAGTATAAATATATCTCTTTTCGCTCTACTTTCGAGAAATTCTTTATTATTCTTATTCTGTGCTCAGCCATTTCGGCGAAGACACTCGACTCGAGCGGAGACTTCAACATGAAACGGGATGCAACGTTCAGTAAGTGAGGCGAAGGACCCACTACCCAGTTCTTGTACATAAGTTGTAGCATGGAGGTTCATTTTTTCATGCTTATGGTCTTATCTGTGTTCTGTGCACTTAATGAGCTATATTTCGGTCCCCTGCCACCCTTTCTTCCTTCAGTTTTATTCTGAAAGTGCTTTGTCATTTCAATGTCATCAATACTTTTTATAAGGTGTTCCTGTAATATCGACCTATTTTTTTAAATATTGTTTTAGAACTTCCTTCCGAACCCATAATAGCTCATATTCCAATTCGTGTAGTATAATCATTAACCGAGCTCTGTGAAAAGACTAATTGACTCAATTTTTGCCGCATTATCTATTAAACGTAATTTGTACTTTACCATTTCTGCGGGTTTTCCTGATCGTTAGTAATTTTGAGAGCAATAATTGCAAGATATTTTAAACTTGCTGTGTTGAAGAGTGTGGAAGCGCTGTGACTGCCATAGCTCTTGGGACTCGCTAGCGTTCATCCTCCTCTGTACTATCTTTTCCCCTTGTGAATTGTTTGACTCGTAAATTTTACGGCCCTCCAGCAGCGCTAATAAAGTTTGGTCATCGTGGGCTGCTACAAGGCGGGAAAAACGTGATTTGAAAAAAAAGTGCGCGAAAATTTAATCTTGTTTTTGAATTCGCGCTATCATGATATAAATACGATAGGATTGGGCCGACGCCACATTAAGCATAATGGCAATTTGCCAACTATTTGTTATCTTGCATTATGTCAATTTGCCAACTGTTTGTCATCCTAAATCCCAAAATCACCGGCGTCCTAAATTCCATTATGCGCTGGGCTGCTATGCAGCAAGTAGTAAACATAGTAGTGACAGAGAGTAAACATAGTAATGATTGACGATTTCTAGTACTGGCCGTGTCTAGCGTTTTTACTTAGGCGTGGAGGGAATCTGACGAAGTGGCCACAGATATGGGGTTTCTTATCCTGGCGTGCCCACCGTTTCTCCAGGAGCAGGGTTGATGATGAGACAGAATGAGAGAGACGATTGAACGCGGGCGGTAAATATTAATAATCAACTTTTAATTATTAACTATGAATTACCTTGAAGTGTTCCCGCTAACATTTATTCTAGTTATCAGTATAACGTTCACAACTGGACGTGTGTCAATGTTATAACTAATAACAAGAATAAATGGTTTGGAGTTGTTGAATGCTGAGCAAATCAACGCAAAGAGATGAAACTATCACCAAGACGATAGTATATACAGTATCATTGTCAAAATTTTCCCTCAGTTTTAATTTTTGAGCGAAAGATGAGTATCGGCGTAAGATGTGGTAATGAAGATATCTAGATAAGATATACTCTGACCAGAGCCCTGGAAAGGAAGATCGATTCCCACATTTTGTGCCACTTAGCAAGATCATTGCAGTTTGTTCGCTTACCAAGAAGATATCCTAACGTGTAATTATTGGCTTTGCTTATAATGTGCCACTTAAACGTTGAATTTCTCGTTCCTGTGTTAACTGTAATGGGATTTGTATACGCCGGTTCTTTATTGCAATTCTCGGCCACGCTTTTAAGATATCGATCATATCCTGCGACTCTCCAAAGAGCAAACATTGCCTCCGTTAGGGGCTTTGCACTTAACTTACGGAGGCAAACTGGGAGCAAAAACGAATGATGGAAGATATAGTACGGGATAAAGATTGATGGAAACCAGCTGCATAGAAACCAGATCTCTACCCAGTGCTCGCTAATCGGGTTACACTTCTGTGTCTTGTGTAGAGTGCAGAGTGATGGCTGCCCCTCCCATCTCATCTTGTCTGCGCGGGTCGCGGCCCCATTGTGTATTTCAGTGCTCTCGTCGTCTGGCCAGCGACAGCATAGCATAATGGACGCGTACAACTAATGAGTCAGAGATGCAGATAGCGAACGAGAGTGAAAGGGGCAGAGAAAGAAGAGCGAGATAGCTAGGCCCTTCTCAATAGGGTACCATGACGTGACAGCTGCAAAGAGAGTGGGATAGAGAATGAGAAAGAAAGCATGCGACCCTAGCGATACTGGCTGCATACTCTCGCTCTCTCTCTCTCCTACCCTTGCCTCATCGATCAACGCTTGCTTGGCTAGAGAGCAATCCTCGCCTTAAGATGGGCGGGCAGACAGCTAACGCGGTAAACAAGCCATCCGTTTAAAGGACTGGAGGGGCGTGTCTCAGCGCTATTGATTGGGCGAGTAGGGAAGGACCGAAACGACGCAAACGTAAGAACGGGAACCCTTCGCTCATGTAAACAAGGACATGCTGTAAGTTTAATTTAGGCACACGCAAGCCTGCTATGCGTTGAGGAACAATAGCCGGCGACTACACTGCGTCGCAACTTTTGCTCTTCAATGCTCGCAGATTTGAGGTTGAAGTGCGCTGCGGTGATTGGTTGCCGTTGGGTCACGGTGCTTGGACGATTTCAACCACTTTAATTCATACTAACTGCCTCTTTCTCCTGTTGTTTCGGAATATGCCACCCTGTGAGACCTCCTTCCTTCTTTTCTCCTGTCCTTCCCCCACGGCCCTTCATACCGCGCGGGATATTCAAATTCATATAGGGCTACGCAAACTCGCAGTTTGTACGAACTCGAAATTGGCGGTAAGGTGCATCATAATGCTATAGCATAGAGGTGATATTACTCTCGCGATACGAAAGGATCTCGAATGCAACAAGAGTCTACCCGAATCGTTCAGGATCTTTGTGAAGAAGATGTCGAGGGAGGATCTTCTTGAAAGATGGTTAGCTGCTTACAAATTGTTTTAAATTCACGTCTTCCTTGATCTGCCCGTATGAGGTCGCTCGTAATCCTCGGTCTACATTTCTACGCGTGCGCGTAGAGTATTCTGCAGAGCATTGGGGTGTAAAGCTAATGTCCAATTCCGTGCGCAGAAATGATAGATTGGTACAAATCCAGCAGATGGTGAAAAAAATGGTATAGAATTGGCGGGTTACCAATCGGTTAGGTTAATCTCTATGCTGTAGAATGAAATGGTTATTAACGTATCATTTATTGGCCATTAAAACACTTGAATGTGGGAAACGGCATGAAATGCTTTTGTTGTGGCATACCACTGTTGCGAAAACCGGCAAGTATCGGGTGCGCAGCCAGCGCAAGGGTAGCGTTTTTTTCGTCTAATATCAGCGGTGGTTTTCCGCTGTGCTTGTTTTGCGGCTGTAGGCCGAGCAGGGATTCTTAGTTACGGACAGGTGTTGCGGTCTCTTAGTTTGCCTTACCATTCTGTCACTGGCTCTGGGGTTCGCTTTTTGCTCTGCACATGTGGCCGCTGCTTCTAGTAAGCACCTTTTATGCGGCTTCTAGCAGGCATGTTTGATGCGGTTCAACAAGCATCTTTGAGGTGGCTTTTTGCTTGCATCTTCGATGCGGCCTCTAGCAAGCATCTTTGATTTCTGATATCCCTCGAAAATTGTAGCCCAGTTAGTATGGCCATTTTTGTTTTCCAACCGTTTCCGTTCAGGACCAAGTATCAGCTCCAATTCGGTGACAGTGTGAGTGGGATGATCACGTTGGACAGCTTAAGAAAATATCTTTTGCATGAGGTAATCGCTGAACATTAGACGAATATTGCATGCTACCTTTTTTCCGGTTTTGGTTTTGCGTCGAAAATGAGGAAAAGTAAATATATTGAATGTTCCTTTGAAGTATAACTCGCTCTCCGTCTCTGAGAGGAAGGCTCTTCTCGGGAAAGCAAGACGACAAGCAAAACGACGTGCCTCGAGTTAGCGCTTTCTCTGCTAATTAACTATCCTTTTCCCCTTGTCGTATGGTTTAAGCACTATTGAATGCCCCCTTCCCCTCTTGCCAACAATAAGATGTCACTTTAAACTTTTGTGTAATTGAAGAGGACTTTATCGGACCTAGAAAGAGGAAGAGAATGAGAGCGGGAGCGGAATCTTAGTTAACTTTGAAAATTCATGAAAACTGTTCAACGTTGTGATTATGAAATGAACTTGCAGAGAGTGCTGATGAAATGCCGCTCTTCTCGAATGCGGTTTCGGAAGAGGATGAGCAACACAGTACGTAAACATGTATTTGTTGCCAAAGTACTCGCATTTTAAAACTCGTGTCCTTCTGCAGAAGCCGTCTCTCGGATGGCTCCTCAGATGCCCTTGAGCGACACGCCATTCTTCTCCAAGGCTTCCATGAGAGCGAGGAAGTACGAAGAGGTATTGAACAGTTTATATGCATCTATGCCAAATTGAACTATAATTATTATATCCGTATATCCCGTTGTCACCTTTTTAACAGTATTTACAAGCCCACGCCCTTCAATGACTTTAACATGAGTCAACCGCCAAAAACCGCGAGGTAACGGCACTGCAGAAAGTGTCCGACGAAAGAAAATAAAATAAAATTTTGCGTCAACTTTGCAAAACTCTATATTGGAAGGGCGTTGATTTAACACCCGCTCTAAAATTTAAAAAAAAGGACTGGAGGGGCGTGTCTCAGCGCTATTGATTGGGCGAGTAGGGAAGGACCGAAACGACGCAAACGTAAGAACGGGAACCCTTCGCTCATGTAAACAAGGACATGCTGTAAGTTTAATTTAGGCACACGCAAGCCTGCTATGCGTTGAGGAACAATAGCCGGCGACTACACTGCGTCGCAACTTTTGCTCTTCAATGCTCGCAGATTTGAGGTTGAAGTGCGCTGCGGTGATTGGTTGCCGTTGGGTCACGGTGCTTGGACGATTTCAACCACTTTAATTCATACTAACTGCCTCTTTCTCCTGTTGTTTCGGAATATGCCACCCTGTGAGACCTCCTTCCTTCTTTTCTCCTGTCCTTCCCCCACGGCCCTTCATACCGCGCGGGATATTCAAATTCATATAGGGCTACGCAAACTCGCAGTTTGTACGAACTCGAAATTGGCGGTAAGGTGCAACATAATGCTATAGCATAGAGGGCTGCTACGCAGTGCAAGCAAGAAACACGAGCGCCATAACGCGTGAAACAGTCACGTGATTGGACAATTACCTAACAGAATTAGACCACGCGTTTTCTTCGGCGCTGAAGGAGCGTGCCCAGGGAGGCCAACTTCCTTCCCACCCGTATTGTTTGTCATTAGTCTTTGCTGCCACACCAAGGGTGTATCGGAGTATAATTCACATGTGGGCGTCTCTTTTTTCTTTAGAAAAGCTAGTTTGAGCGCACCCTTGCTCCACAATCGATTCTGGGTGACAACCCACCCTGCTCACGTTCAAGACCCTCATGCGACCCCTGCTTGTAGCTGCTCCGCTCTACACGAGATTTCGACCAATGCATTTTTCGACCCCACTCGCAGAGCACTGAATCGTGGGCCGGGTTAATAGGCCATGCCCTGATCACAGCGATTATACATTTTGTCAAAGAGCTAAATGTGTTTTGAAAAAGAGCTTTTTCGCGCGTAAAAGTTCCACTGAGTATCGGCTTTAAAAACATTTAACGACTTTCAAGTGGTGACAGCGTTTTGCCCCCAGTAGGTTGAGGAGCATCTGATGTTTTACCAATCTACGGACGTGTTCCGTGGATTGTTATTAATCTACGGACACAATACGACGTTACCTAGCGTTGCGGTCTCGTTTCTTTTGGAAAACGCAGAGTATACCGTAACTAAAAAAATAAATACTTCTTGTTCACGTTAACCGATGCTGATGCTCGGAGCGCTGTGCTGACACCCGTTGTCCTCTGGAAATCGATATCTCATGTACTGGTTGCGTATGCTATCTCTGCGTGATGCTATGTGATTTGCTTGTCCGCAGCTTTGTTAAAGCAGAAAATATAATCGTAATTGTGATTTTCAGCATATTGGGAGGGCCACTTGACGTGTTGCAACGCTTTTCAATGATCAATGATGTCAGCATTTGATATGTTTGCAAAGGTACTGTTAAATCAACATAAGAAGTGTGAACATATTCAAATAACCTTGCATTACCAATAAATATCTAACTCTTTGATATTTATTTGTGATACTAATTTATTTGAATAAGCTCACACTTCTTATCCTGATTTAATAGTGCCTTTGGATACGAAATCGGATATTAGTCTGATCACTGCAATAATCACTGGTTAATGTTCATTCTTCTTTCAGGAGAACCTAAACTCCATCTCCGGAGAAGTGAATATGAGCGCTTCTGCAGAGAAAATGGTATCTTTTTTCCTTTTATCTCATTGCAATATTAAAACAAGGAATTAAAATTGGTGCACGGGAAGAGGTGCACGCGGGCCCAAATTTTTTGGGCCGACTAGGCCCTTCGGGCCCAAAACCTCGACCCTTGAATTTTAGGACCGGGCCCGATTTTTAAATATGTCTGATTCCAATTTCTAATTAGTTATTTTTTTTATTTTCTAATTTAATTTTATTTTTTAATAATTTTCTTAGCGAAATTTTTTTTCTTCTAGCTTGCCGTTCAAAAGGCTTCTCATTTATTTCATTCTGAATAAGAATACAACTCCTGAACTACAATATTATGTATGAGCAATAAGAATTCGCTCTATAATAAGCATGTTCGCCTGCAAATTTTTGAAAATCGGGCCCAGTCGGGCTCAGGGCCGGGCCCAAGGTTGGGCCCGGCCCTAGAGGGCCTTGGAAATTTGTTCCGGCCGGCCCTAGGGCCCAGGCCGAGCCGGCCCAGGCCTTGTGCACCTCAGTGCATAGACTTAGCCTTGCTCACTGGCTGGGGAGTCAAGGCAAGGCGCGCTTCTGTGGTCCCCTTTTCAAAATTCGAAACGTCGGATAGAAGGGTCACTAAACTGCACCTCTTGAGTGAACAGTATAACCTGTGGCGTGTTTGTGATAGTGGGCTGAGCTGGAAATTTTTGGGCGCGAGTTCGATATCCCTTGGTTATAATTTTTTTGCACTTGTTTATTTTGGCATTTTCGAATATTTAGAGTACATCTGTCGCTCATAACCTTTGTCTAGCATTATCAGAAAGTTTGCACATTGCAATGGGGACATTTCAATTTTTTATATATTATTTTTCTACTTGTATCTGTATGTATTGCTTGCCATGTTATTTTTTGCTTTAAATGTTTTTTTTCTGGGCATGGACCATCGCCCTCGAGTTATCCTCGGGCTCTTGGAAGAGAACCTAGGAGAGAAGCTGCCAACTCATGACGCCACAGAGGAGGAGAAAAGAATGGCTGACAGCCTGGCAGAACTGCTAACCGACTTCTCGTTGAGAACCACTGAAGCTGAAGTGGATCCTCGCCGAGCCCAGCGGTTCCTTCCCGGCCATAAAGCCCGTCTTTTCTGCCTCGGACCTCTTTGTCACTTGCGGAAAGAGCCACATAATGGGACGGAAGCATCTTGAAGAGTGGATTGTCGAGTGCCTCGCGAAGAACTTGCATAACAAAGCGCTCATTGCCCTTCACTCCTGGACTCTCTGGAACAATCGCGCTGAAGTCAAGCGCATTCTGCCAGTCAACAAGGATCTCCAGATAATAACAATTCCTGCCGGAACAACTGGAATGGCGCAGCCGCTGGAATATTCCACCAATATTTCAAATCCTTCTCGAAACGCATTCACAACCACATTCGCTCCCATGATATCAATTGTACCCTCTCTGCTCGTGACTCTGAAAATGTTATCCGCCATTTACTTCCAGTTTTCCGTCCCCAGATTCGCCCCCTTCATTGCCTACTCATTCTTTGCCGCCGGCATCACGGATTCCCGCCCCCCTCCATACGGAACCCTGTGCAAGTCTGCTTCCCCCGCCCCCTTTCATCTGCGTGCAAATACTGCACAAAGCAGGCATTCCTCGTCTGCGCGAAATGCAACAACTCCCTCTGCATCCTCCACTTCTGCATCGACACAGTTCACAAATGTTGATTGATGTTGACGGTTGTTGAACTTTTTTGTTGAATGAATTTTTAAACTCTGAATTAATATATATATACAGAGACACATACAAAACCCAGAAAAATTAAATTTTAATGATGGCTGCATTTGCAAAGTAGATTATCATTCTGATTAACCTATAAAAAAATCGCCGGTGAAAGATGAACTCTGATCATTCAAAAAAAACACTTATAAAAAAAGTCCAAAAAATTATACCCAAGGGAGATCGCCGTTGAGTTATGCCCAAATATAGTTTTTAACAAGGCAACTGTACAGTAGTATTCGTTTCTGAAATTTGTCTAGGAAACAGAATAGCCTTATTTGTTTCTGCAGTTCGCCTGCCAATTAGATGTTTTTGTGAGGGCACCACCGAACCGGTTTTTTTTTGCAGAGCCACCTGATATTGTATGGTTCTGTTTATGGCATAGGTTGGAACTTACTTAGCAAGATTCGCTGTTTCAGAACGCTGATATTACTCTCGCAATACGAAAGGATCTCGAATGCAACAAGAGTCTACCCGAATCGTTCAGGATCTTTGTGAAGAAGATGTCGAGGGAGGATCTTCTTGAAAGATGGTTAGCTGCTTACAAATTGTTTTAAATTCACGTCTTCCTTGATCTGCCCGTATGAGGTCGCTCGTAATCCTCGGTCTACATTTCTACGCGTGCGCGTAGAGTATTCTGCAGAGCATTGGGGTGTAAAGCTAATGTCCAATTCCGTGCGCAGAAATGATAGATTGGTACAAATCCAGCAGATGGTGAAAAAAATGGTATAGAATTGGCGGGTTACCAATCGGTTAGGTTAATCTCTATGCTGTAGAATGAAATGGTTATTAACGTATCATTTATTGGCCATTAAAACACTTGAATGTGGGAAACGGCATGAAATGCTTTTGTTGTGGCATACCACTGTTGCGAAAACCGGCAAGTATCGGGTGCGCAGCCAGCGCAAGGGTAGCGTTTTTTTCGTCTAATATCAGCGGTGGTTTTCCGCTGTGCTTGTTTTGCGGCTGTAGGCCGAGCAGGGATTCTTAGTTACGGACAGGTGTTGCGGTCTCTTAGTTTGCCTTACCATTCTGTCACTGGCTCTGGGGTTCGCTTTTTGCTCTGCACATGTGGCCGCTGCTTCTAGTAAGCACCTTTTATGCGGCTTCTAGCAGGCATGTTTGATGCGGTTCAACAAGCATCTTTGAGGTGGCTTTTTGCTTGCATCTTCGATGCGGCCTCTAGCAAGCATCTTTGATTTCTGATATCCCTCGAAAATTGTAGCCCGGTTAGTATGGCCATTTTTGTTTTCCAACCGTTTCCGTTCAGGACCAAGTATCAGCTCCAATTCGGTGACAGTGTGAGTGGGACGATCACGTTGGACAGCTTAAGAAAATATCTTTTGCATGAGGTAATCGCTGAACATTAGACGAATATTGCATGCTACCTTTTTTCCGGTTTTGGTTTTGCGTCGAAAATGAGGAAAAGTAAATATATTGAATGTTCCTTTGAAGTATAACTCGCTCTCCGTCTCTGAGAGGAAGGCTCTTCTCGGGAAAGCAAGACGACAAGCAAAACGACGTGCCTCGAGTTAGCGCTTTCTCTGCTAATTAACTATCCTTTTCCCCTTGTCGTATGGTTTAAGCACTATTGAATGCCCCCTTCCCCTCTTGCCAACAATAAGATGTCACTTTAAACTTTTGTGTAATTGAAGAGGACTTTATCGGACCTAGAAAGAGGAAGAGAATGAGAGCGGGAGCGGAATCTTAGTTAACTTTGAAAATTCATGAAAACTGTTCAACGTTGTGATTATGAAATGAACTTGCAGAGAGTGCTGATGAAATGCCGCTCTTCTCGAATGCGGTTTCGGAAGAGGATGAGCAACACAGTACGTAAACATGTATTTGTTGCCAAAGTACTCGCATTTTAAAACTCGTGTCCTTCTGCAGAAGCCGTCTCTCGGATGGCTCCTCAGATGCCCTTGAGCGACACGCCATTCTTCTCCAAGGCTTCCATGAGAGCGAGGAAGTACGAAGAGGTATTGAACAGTTTATATGCATCTATGCCAAATTGAACTATAATTATTATATCCGTATATCCCGTTGTCACCTTTTTAACAGTATTTACAAGCCCACGCCCTTCAATGACTTTAACATGAGTCAACCGCCAAAAACCGCGAGGTAACGGCACTGCAGAAAGTGTCCGACGAAAGAAAATAAAATAAAATTTTGCGTCAACTTTGCAAAACTCTATATTGGAAGGGCGTTGATTTAACACCCGCTCTAAAATTTAAAATTGAAACGCAAGGGTACCTAACTTAGTTCTTTCATTGATTCTCCGTTTTTCTCCGATAGAGATAGAGATCTATCTTTCATCGCATGGTGAAATGGGGTACTAATTGCAAACGGGCGGCAGAGACAGCCGCTTCTTCCCACCCGTTGGCACTCGTTGCGTGGTTTGGATTTCGCACCGGCTGCGTCAGCAGAGATGTTTTCTACATTTTTCAAAAAGGAAATATCTTTCTAAACACTGATTTTCATACTGCGGGACCACCTCCATCTAGTGAAAAAAGTAATATGCATTTGGCAAAGTCTTATCTCCTGATTTTTTGGGGAACTCCCGTTATCAGTGTGCCCCAACCTGGTGTCTGGGCCCAATACCTCTCTCCCCACCCTGGTGCGTTGGGTCCTCGACAGTGGTACAGGGGTGGCCGGCCCCGGCCCCCGGGGCCGACCTCGGGGGCCGGGGGCCGTGGATAATTGAATGAAGTTCACCCCCAGTTGAACAACATGAGCCAATTTATGATGAAAAGTGCCGCGATTTATTTCGTATACGTTTCAGATGTACGAATTTTCTCAATTTTGGATGAATTTTTCCTCCGACGAAGAATTTTTTTTTGAACAATTTTAAGATTTGGGGCCGGGGCCTCCTTCGGGGCCGACCCCGGGGGCCGGGGCCGGATATTTTCGGCCCCGGCCACCCCTGCAGTGGTATATATTCGCAGCCTCCAATCGATCCTTTAGGCCAAACGTGATCATATGGCAAGATAAAAAATAAAAATAAAAATTTTCGTCGGATTCTTCGTTTAAAGAATGCTTTCTATGAATGGAATCTTGAAATCGGATACCTGTAAACTCGGCGAATGACGATTAACGTTTGAAGGAGTAAATATATGTTATTCCAGAAGCTGCAAGACGATCGTGTAGTGTGTCACATGTGCTGGCCTACGTTCCCTCCAGCACTCCTCGCTCCGTTCCCTCCCGGTGATCAGAGTCGACGTGCAACTAGACAACACTGCACCTTCAGGAATTTGCGACAGTTCACGGTTAGTTTGTCGACGTTCTTATCGGTTGTAAACAAATGAAGTCTCTGTGGAGGACAACATCGTATAGCTGTTGCTAACGATATTCGAATCCAGGAACACATTGCAAGTGCACACGTTCCGGCGCTCTTCTTGTTCTCCTGCCACAGCTGCCAGCAGGCTTTTCCATCCACTAATTCGTTGGATCGTCATGACTGCAAGACGTCATCGCTTTCGAAGGAGGCAGAGGTATTACGAGCAAAAGTATTGTTATAATGCATTTCCTGTTAAATTAAAACGTACTGTTGGAATGCATTTCCAACAGTACTTTTAATTTAAATTACATAGTTTCTATTTTCAGTTCAAGTTTGCTAGACTTGCTCTGATGTGCGCTGACTGTGGTCTCTTTATTCCCCTACGGGCGATTGACAAGCCTGACGGCGATGCCAAGGGAGAGAGGGAGGCATTTGATCAGATTATGGTCCGTGAGGAGAACTTTTGTTGAACACGGCTTGTTATGATCGGGCTGAATTACAATTCAGATGTCACACAATCCGGATATGATGGCGCCTGTGATTATCTTCTCTAAGGAGGAGCAGACCATGGAGGGTGCTGATGTGGTATGCATTCTTCAGTGTTCATATCGTGTTTACTTCGTCAGGCTTAGATTACAAGCGGAATGATGAGTGGATTAAGGTGAGCCACGAAGTTATCTGCTCCGTGCTCTCTCCCTGCAAGAGTGAGCGTCTCTTCACACGACTTCCATGCGAGCACTGTTTTAGCATCTTTGATGATCATGCCAAATTCATGTGAGTCCTTCAGAGCGTTCCAAGCAATCGACAAAAAGTATATCAAAAGTAAAAAATTTCAATGATATCTTTTTAGTTGCTCTTGCGCTCCTCGCCTTATTTCCCACCCGTCTCTCTCTCTCTCTCTCTCTCTCTCTGTCTCGCTCTTTCCCTTTCTCAGCGTTCTTCCCTTTCTGTTTCGTACACACTCTTATAGTTTGCTTTCTTTCATTCCTACTGCTAAAAACGTTCTGATTTACAAGTGTTTGAGTTTTACTATCTATTAAGTGTTTAAGCGCGCACATGCTGAACGAGGAGGCATCTCCACTGCATGGAACCCGAGCAGCGGAACTCTTCAAGTACGCGCCCATCCAGTTCCGAGCAGCCGCGCTTGACAAACCTGCAAGTAACGAACACGGAGAATACGTTCGTTCCTTGGTCATGTTCAGAAAGTTCGAGTAGGAGCATAATTGCACGCGGAGTATAAATGCTTCGCTATCCGCCGGCTGATTATGCACTAATTGAGTATAGAAAAAAAACTTTGGTTGCGGTTATATTCGACTGGAATTTTATTCATACAATTTGCTTGATTAACGATATTTCCCAATATTTCTCAATATTACACTAACTTCCCAACAAAAGTAGTTGCATAGATCAGAATATATGAGGCGCCGCTTTTAGTTGGATCGTGGAAAGGACTTCGCACAGACAAGAAAGCTACGTCAGATTGAGAAGAGACTGAGCGGAGAAGGCTGCACAGTCGGTCCCTTCGACTGCGAAGAGGCCATTCTCCTCCGCAAGCACCAGCAGATTGCGGCCGGGCAGCGGAAGATGACTCGAGCATTGAAGAAGGAGGTGCAGCTCGTTTATTGTTTATTGTTTATTGTTTACCCTTCCTGGAAATGTCCTTGAATCCATGAGGCCTGCCTTTTAGTTCAATAAGCTTAGGTGTACATTGAATTTGAATGAATTGAAACCCTTAAAATATTTATTAACAGCTCGACGCCAGTTGCTCTACATTCGTGCCGCATTTCTTTGATATGGACGCGGCAAATAGCGAGTCTGTGAAGTGTGGAGACGATGAGGTTTGGCTTCAATAGTTACTTTATCGTTTGGCATTCTTCTTCTTGCTGAATAATGATATGCCTGCATGCAGGTTTTTGTTGTGAGAGAACTGTCCTCCTTGCAGTTAAACAAAAATGTTGTACCATTTTTATTCTACAATGGGGCAAGTTACAGCGGGGGCATGCTTATTTTCATGGATTTCACATATCTGGGATGTGAATTATTTAGCATATGAATGGGGAAAATTCCGTAAGATCTGTGAGCCAATTCATTTCACGAGAACCTCTGATGTGTTCATTTTAGCCTTTATGTTTGGTTCAGGTCGGAGATGATGAAGTCATTCTAAAGGGCATCGTTGACATCACTGCAAAAGTATTTTGGGCATTACTAATGAATTCAATTTATATGTTTCACGTCTCCAAAATATTTTTTTAAACAAATGATTTAGGCGCCGTCTGAAGAGGAAAGATGGGGTGAAGAGCTGAGGGACTCGTTGACACTCTCCGACATTCGCCTTCCACGCCGAATCAGAGACGTCAAGCAACCGATTTCTCCTCTATTGAATATGAAGTTGGTTTTAGTTAACAATACATAAATGGAAATTCTGATAATTTATCTGTTGTAGTTGAACATTCTTCTAAGCTATTGTTAATTGTGAGTGATGATCTTTGCAGAGTTTTCTCTTGTGAGTGGTGCAGCAGCATCCTCGTGGGTGACTACATTCGCCGCATGCACACCTGTTGCGATGGAAAATTTGACTGCGGAGATCGGGTGAATACCTACTTAAATTTTTCAATGTTACATTTTTAATATTTTAAAATATTGTATTATATTGGAAAAGTAAAATAAAATGGAATGAAAACGCAGGTGGCTGATGATATGATTTCTTGATGAAGCCGTGAATTGAGTAAGCGAGTACAAATAGTATAAATGTTTAGTTTGGCGCGGTTTTCGTATGCCCGAGCGGCACGCCGTCGAGAGTGAGTCTGCCCCCGCTGCCCCGAGCTGCTCTGCTCCATCCTCGGACTGCAGCGGCATCTCCTCGTCCATCACCAAGCATACTATCATATTCAGCAAGATCATTCAGAAGGTAAGAGAGAGAGAGAGAGAGAGAGAGAGAGAGAGAGAGAGAAGGGACAAACAGTGTTCCTTTCAGAGGCCCTCCGAGAGAGCATCCTGGTGCCGACTCAGATTCGGCTTCATCGCGAGCTGGGAATGCCAGACAATGGCCTTCTTGTGGCCAATGCCAGCAACCCTCTCCACTGCGTCGCCCCATCCCTTTCATCTACTGCGACGACTCTTCTGGATGTTGAACGTGGTGAGTGGCGTTTGCGCAAATCGTGATCGACCTGCTTAAATAGTATAAAGATATATTCCATTTCAGCCACGACGCCCGAGCGCCAAATCGTCGAATCCGCTGCAGCTACGTCTTCAAAGTACGAATTTGTGTGCCCAATGGCCAAATGGATGCGTAATGTTGTTATTGTAGGCCAGCAGCAGTGAAGCCGAGTGCTGGAGAGACAGTTCAAAGTGAAGCGAGCGAGCCATGCGTCCGAGGTCTGCCTTTCTACTTCTCACATGTCTTGCTGAAATAACTTCACGCTTCTCTGTCTCTCTTTTCTGGGCCAATATCGCCATGGGCATAAATGCACAACTTTTCCCTGCACCCTGCCTGCTATCCCTCTTGCCAAACTGCCAAACCTCCTGCGCCCCGTGCAAATCCATTCGCCGTGACTGATGTCATCCTGGAGGAGAACGTTGAATGGGAAGATGAGGATGTGGGTCGTCTAGTCATTGCGGAGGAGGGAGAAGCGATGGAAACGGAGGATCAGACGGAGGCAGACAACGAGACGACAGCATCAGAGAGATCGGAGGAACTGTTCCCATCCACCGAAATGGACGGCGGCAGTCGGGGTGAGGGAGGCGCTCTCTTGCCATTTCATGCAGTCACCACACCGCTTTTTAATATGGGATGGTGGAAAACCTTCACTTACCATTTGCACTACTACTTGCAAAGAGTTCTAGCGGATGATTTAGAAGACACAGCAGTCGAGGCCAACACAGCAAGAGTGGATGAAGAAGCTGTTCAAGGAACTCGCGAAGAAGCGGTTGGAAATGAAGGATCGAACGAGGCGGAGGAGTCATCGAGGAAGAGTCCTCTGGAGGAAGAAGGAGGCAGGGCTGAGAAGCAAGGAGAAGTTGTTGAAGAGAGTGACAACGAAGTCGAGATAATTGACGTTCGATTAAACGCCCCGACGAAACAGTTAGTGAGCTACGCGTAATTTTTTCACGTAACACGGTTCATAGCGCTATAATGTTACTTCCTATTATTGAAAATGTTTGCTTACAGGCGTCCAACCAGCAACGACTTTCGTAAACCAGTAAGTCTTTCCATGTAGCTGACTTTTCGTTTATATCTTGAGAAATGTTTGAGATTGAAATTCCATGTTTGTAGCGTTCTCATCATCTTCCGCACAAGGGCGAGATGTTCCTCTGCCGTCTCTGCATGATGATCTTCGATGACACATCGGAATATCGCACGCACACGATGTTAGCAATGTGATGTTGTTTATTTCTTATTGCTGAGAGGAAAGCTGGGCTTTCATGTTTCACTGCTTTCAAAATTATAAGATTGAATACTGTGATAATTAAAGATTGTTTCATGAGTTTCAGTTCTTCACACGGGGGAGTTCTGGCGTCTGCCTCAAGTTGTCGCCATTGCATTTTCATTGCTAGCAATGAGAAACAGCTGGCTGAGCACGAGGATCTTTCTTTCCACAATTCAATGGAGTATTGGTGTGCTGAGCACAAGTGCGTATTTGCGGAGGTGCTCCATTTCATTACTTCGTACTATACCTTTCAATTAGCTGTATTGTTTTGAAATTTATTCTTAAGAGTACTATTTGGCAGGATGCATTATACGCGGGTCATCTCCACATTACCCACAAGGTCGACATGCTCTTGGTTTGCAAGAGGTTTGATCAGACTCTTTCAAGTCAACTTCTGTGCTCTTTTTATGACTCAATAAACCCAAAATTAATAAAAAAGAACGTTGAGATGTGGCCTTACGACGAAAGACGAGGAACTAATGGCAGACCACGCCAAGATCTTGTCTTGCGATCCCGTCTTTTATCGGACAAACGACTCCGACCAGTAATATTTCGCTCTTTAGTCATTACTTATTCATTAATGTAAATAAATACAATTGATAAGGATGTTATCAAATGTTGTATTTTCTGCATTGCAGATGGACTATTTGGGCATGCTGGCTGAATGCATTCTTCGCATGTCGCCATCTCTGCATCAGAAGAGAAAAAGCGATGTCAACTTTCGCCCTCTCCTCTTTGCTTCCCTCGGCCGTATGTGCGAGGCATTGTCAGTTCTTGGCTATCTTACGCGTTCTTTCTTTGCTATTGTCACTAGTAGATTACGTTAAAGGAGGCTTAAACTCGGAAACTCCTAGCACGAAATGGCCGATCTTATAGTACGATACATTTTGGCAACGTGATCTTGGCAATTTGCCAAGATCCTTGCTTCGAAACCTTTTCACGTAAAGCATGCGTTTTATTCGGCGATTTCAAATTGGCGGTTTGCGTCCGTTTGGTGAATCATGAATATTCCGGTATATATTTTACGGCCGAACGACGAAATTTCACGCTTTTTGGTCATGAATGCTCGTCAAATCCTATTTGGCCGTAATTTGGACAGGGGGCTAAAGTTAAAATTAAAGTTCTGTATAATCACTAATATTTCCCTCATGATCAGGCGACTCTTTTCAGATGCAAATTACTCCTCTAACTTTTAGTTTAGTAAATTGAATTTTTGCTGATGCTTTCGCAAGCTCAATCCGGACATATTCACAGAATCATCCTTATAGCAAAAAAATTGAGTTTTCGCCTCCTTTAAGAACAATTCATTACTTTAATTTCATGCATGTGTTCTTTCTAATAAATAGTGTTTATATCATATCGAGTTGATGTATTTTTAAGCTGCGATGTGGAGCCTTGTGTTGGTGGCCAAGGGAGATCGCTGTTGCTGCCAGAGGACTCTGTCAAACAGAATATCTTCATTGGCTGCATTGCTGATGGATTCTGTGTTAGTCGTCTCTATTTGCCTCTTTTTCCACTCTATCTCTCTCTCGTCTATCCCCCTCGCGCTCTCTCTCTCTCTCTCTCTCTCTCTCTTTCTCTCTCCCCCTCGCTCTCTCTCTCTCTTTCTTTCTCTCTCTCTCTCTCTCTCTCTCTCTCTCTCTCGGCTACATGGAATGGGAGCGGTTGGTTGATGCCTTGTCAGATGCCGCGCGAGCGATGGGAGAGACACCCGGCTACTCGCCGCACCGTGTATGATCCTCTCCGCAAGGCTCCATTCAACCACGCTGATCTCGAGAAGCACAGAGAGATGCTCGCCAAGGGAATGCAGCGCACTTCTTCGATGCTGCACTCTTGGCTCTGTGATAGTTAGCAATTTTCTTAAATAAATTTTTTTTATTTTATATCTCGTCAGAGAGATACATTTATCGCAGAGGGCCCCAATGTGCGTTTCAGGTTCATCGAGATCAACTGTCGTGCCAAGAAAGTCGGACAGCCCACAGGTGGGATCTGTCGTTCAACCAACCAAATTCGGACAATTGCATTGTCTTAAACATTAGCAGAAATATACTGATTTACCACTAACATAATTTTTCTGAATATGCATCGTAAGCACATGTATTTTGTTGTCCTTCTCAGGCCCGAAGTGCTACTCCCTTGGATAGGAACAGCCCTTCTACATCCACAGCAGCTCAGCCAAACTCGACAGAAGCTGGCGAAGCGCGAGAGTCTTCTGTCATCAAGGGCAGGTCAAGCAAGGTACATAATTTTGTTCCTTTTTCCACTCTTTTTGATATTTGATATAAATTTTCTTCGTTAGCTTTCACGACAATCTTCCTCTTTTAGTGTCTTCTGTGCGATAAAAAGATGGTTCGTAAGAACCAGCCTTTTCGATCCACGGCAGTTCCGGTCCCTGAAGATATGGTTGAAGCGTCAGTTTGTTTTCAATTCTTTCGTTGTTTCCAATTTGTTTCTCTCCGAAATTTTGGGGTTATTAACCATACTTTCTACAGATGGGCTCGCTCTTTCTGCGATTCACTCGATTCGGTGCCGGGAGAGGAGATGGCTTGCAGCAGTGAACAAGTCTTCAAGTGCATTCTAGAGAAGGCCAAATCTCTGGTGAGGAGAGAAGCAGAGAAAAAAGACAGAGAAATTTTTATACGAATACATGCTTCAGATATCAAAAATACCCAATTCCTTTAACTAGAAGTAAATTTTAATTGGTGATGACATTTCATGCAGAACTTACTTCATGTTTTATAATGTAATGTCTAGATCTTCTTATTGTAAGTGTGATTTGACTCTGCAGACAAAGGAACAGCGGTTTGTGTGTGCTGCTCATTTCAAGAATGGCAGCGCCCTTCCGGTTGGAGCGGCTTCTCCACCTGCAGGAGGACAGGCTCCATCTGCTCCCCGCCCTGCCCAGTCTACTCCCAGACAGCCTCCTGTACCTACTTCGGCTAAGCAGCCAGTCCAGGTCATCCAACTATTTCATTTAATAAAGCCTACCATTTTTTGTCACTTTATCTCAATCGTTCATTGATGTATTTCGAGGACTTTATTTAGCAACCCCTCCTAGAGTTGAAGTACATCAATTCCATCAAAGTGTATATGTACGACTTTTCTAAAGTGCGGTAGTTTTACGGGAGAACTAGCTGCCTGGGTGATCTTGACTACTGATTTGTGAAGTCTTTGAAAGTAGAGATAGTTAATAAGGAGCCTTTTTTTTTTTTAGAAAACCTGCCTGGTCTGCCTTCAGCTAGCGATCTCTCAGGTGTTGTATTTCGTTAATGGAAACTAATGTATGCCTCCAGCACGTCTTGAATTCAGTTTCATGACCCGCTATCACTTCCGTTCAGTTCAAGATACGAATCTATCTTCTCTTCAGAAGGAACGTGACCATGTTCTGCGACAGCAAGGTGCTACCGACGATGACTTACAGGCACGCCGCGCTCATTTTCCTGGCGGAAACGAGGTATTGTGACTTTATTCTTTAGCCTATTTATTTTCGTATCGATTAGACAACATTTTTGCAGGTCATGTGTGGAGATCATTTAAACGCGCTGCAGAGGGTGAACCGTTCAAATTTTTTTTACTAGCTATTGTGGCATTACATCTAGACCCCATGTTTTCTTTAGTTTAGCATTTTTCTGTATTGTCCAGATTGCAATGGGAGAACGGCATGTTCAGCAGCCAACGTCGGCCTTGGCGCAGGCTCTGCTGCAGCCAACGACCGTTTCTGCTGCTCCCCGACCCCCTGCTGTTCCCCATGCACAAGTCCTCACTCCTCAACAGCACCATGCCAAGCAGGTGCTGCTCAACGAACAGCGGCTACGCCAAGAGGTTCGGCAATGCCAGTGGCTATTTCACCCGAGGCATAATCAACCAATGGTTATGGCCAAGCAACGTGGCATGCCACTTCACCCTCATCATATTTGCAGTATGCCCAACGACTGCATCAGCATAGACAGCAAGAGCAACACAGACAGCAAGAGCAGCAGAGACAGCAAGAACAGCAGAGGCGCCAATCCGCAGCTATGGGAATGGCGCAGGTTTATTTCAATTTGCGTTTTTTTAAAATATTTTTTTACGTTTCGAGATGTTAAGTGAAGGTTGTTGGGATTCATTCAAGTAGAGATTCAGATGTAGTTACCTGTAATAATTGATCCGCTACTCTGGATGGCAAGTTACCTTTCCTATTTGACAGATGTGTTGTGTTCGCATGCTAACATGTTTGCCAAATGTCTGAATTACAATTCCTGCTAGTTGTTTTACTACATCATGCTGCTTTTAACTAACACAATTGAAGTTGTTGCGATCGTTGATTCAGAGATTTATTAAGCAGGAAATATATCGGAAATGTTAGTATTACGAAAAACCAGATTGCTGCTGTAGAATGTAGTCATGTTAGTAGTCTACCCAGATTCCTTAACAAGTTTGTTTGACAGTGGTCGTTTTTGATTGAGCTTTATAGACGATATTGGAGTTCGATTGAATGCAGTGAAATTGGCTGAGATTCTTTCAATAATGTTTAATTTTTGAGCAGCAGCAGCCGATTCAAGTCTCCGCAGTTCAGCCCGCCATCTTCCGGGTATTTATCTTCACTTTCTTTAATGGGGTTACAAAATACTATGTTTGTTTTAGCCGACTGTTTACCCGCCCCAGTCGATGCAGCAACCGCAGCAGCCTCAGTATCAGACTTACATTTCCGCTGCAGCCATGCCCCAGAATTATCAGGTTCATCGTTTTTTTACATCTTTTCCAAATTTATTACGGTTCAGCTTTATCTGATATTTAATTTAGCAGGCACAGCAACATCCGCATCCTCAGCCGAAGTACCGGAATCTTACTGCTACGTCAACCGTGTCTTATGCTTCCTCTGCCCAGGCGGGACGAACGGCTACCGTCTATGCCACTGCTCATCATCAGATCTCTACGGTAAGTGTTAGATAGTCTATGCAATGGAGGGAGAAATAGAGTGAGAATGCTTGAGATAGTGGCAAATCAAGAGTTATATACTCATGTTCCTTGATCCCAGGGCCGCCCGCCGATGGTACCACAACCGGTTCAGCCCGTTGCCCAAGTCTTCCCGCAGAGACAACTTCCGCCTGGCCAGCAGCAGTCTCCCCTCCAACTGCAACTCCAGCAAGGAGTTGTTATTCCGCGGGTTAGGAATTTTACCATTGAAAATAATTTCTTTGGCCTAGCCAAGAGAATGTCCATTTCAGCCCTCTCAGATCAGATGCCTCCTCTTCAACAGCACCTCCTCCATCACGTGAGTGGCCGTCAATTGCCACCGGGCCAGAGTCCACTTACTCATCAGGCTAGAATCTCTTCTTGCTTCATCCTTTCCTTGCTCGTCCAGCCAAATTACCATTATTAGTGATATCCTTTATGCGATAGCAATTTTCAATTGCAATGAGTGTAAAAGAAGGCATTTCGCTCAGATGGCTCGAACGAGTGCTTCATCGAGTGCCACCCCATCACCGGTTCCTCGGTTGACTTCCTCGCTTGCCGGCTCTCCTTCGACCTCGACTTCAGCCTCCTCTACTGTCTCATGTTGCATCTGTGGAAACAACGACTACTTCAAATTGAGGGAACTGCAGATCGCAGCCGATGCCAACTACCATGTGGGTAGATTGTCTCCGAACGATGTCAGCACATTTACATCTCTTTCTCGCTTGCTCATGCTCTCTCTCTCTCTCTCTCTCTCTCTCTCTCTCTCTTTCTCTCTCTTTATCTCTCTCTCTCTTTCTCTCTCTTTATCTCTCTCTCTCTCTCTCTCTCTCTCTCTCTCTCTCGCTCGCTCGTTCTCATTCTCTCTCTGTTCTCTTTCTCTCGACTTCTTTCCTTCAAAGAAGTGTTCAGTATCATTAAAAAGGGTTTGTATGACTGAAGATTGTCCTCTGTTCCAGCTGCGAAGCCACGCGGCATACAGCTTCACTCACGAGAAGAACCATGGCCGCTTCTACCTCTGCCTTTCCCATCTTTCAGAACGCCAGCCCTACACCGGCCCAGCGGTTCGCTTCTTTCTTCACACTATTCTGTCTCAATACTATAAGTTCCATGAGGACAACAGCATGTTCAGGCTGGGCCAGCTTGCGCCATCTGTCATGGCCAGGTGTACCCGTCCACGAAGAACCTCCACTTCACTTCTCATCGCCGTTTGGAACTCTCCCACTTCTGCCTCGACTGCTTGCAGGTCACGTGCTAGGACTGCCAATTATTCGACATTAGTCGTAGTGATGTAACTTACCAAGCAGTTTCAATATACACGAGTGTTTTCAGGTGTTTTCATCAGAGAAAGAAGCCGTTCTCCACATTTACGAGATGCATCGCCACCGCTCGAGAGGTTACTGTATTCATAAAATGGTTTAAATTGATTCTATTCATGGCAGATTAAATCTTGGCGGATTATTGCTTTGCAAGACACGCGAATAAGTTGAAATTTGCTTGACTTGTGAAAATACACTTTAATTGTAGACTCTGTTTTCGACATTCGCTTCGATTTGCGCTGTCCAGTGAACGACTGCAACTTTGTGGAGACTCACAGCATGCGCCTTCTACGAAAGCATCTCCTCGACACTCACTACTTCCACTACGGTAACGAAAGGTATTACACTAGTATCGCTCTTTAAATCATCGGGAAGCATACACAAATGGTGAATGAAGCGGTTTGTATTTGCAGCGTCTGCGATCTCCGTTTCCAGGACATGATGTCGTTGGAAATGCATACAGAGGAGCATGCGTAAGACGACTTGCTACATTTGATTTATTTCTTTATTTGTAATCATCATTTTTAGCATCTTTTACAATTGAGAGTTAATTATTCGTTAGCGTAATTTAGAACATGGATTTGCTTGCAGTTGTGGCGGTGTCGAGACGTGCTGCACGCTGTGCGGCTCAACAAACATGTGGCTGGAGAATGCAAGCGATGGGTCTGTCTCCCTCCCTCCCTCATCTCACAGTCAAGTACAATGTACATGTGCTTGCAGGAAAAGCCTGCAACACGCAGTCGTCCATGGCCTTCGCACTCTTCTCATCTGCAAAGAGGACCACGAAGTGCTCAACAATACGGTAAGAGCTTTTGGACAGACTTCTTTCTTTTGTGTCTTTCATTGCCCAAGATGACTTTCCTTTACAGGACGATGCAGTGAACCACTTCATTGATTATCACATTAATCAGCAAACTGTGGTTAGCTTTATGCTCTCTCACTCACCCTCTATTGCGTTCCATCTTTCCCTCTCACCCACTATTGCGTTCCATCTTTCCCTCTCACCCTCTATCTCTCCCTCTTACCCTCTATTTCTCTATCTCTCCCTCTCACCCTCTATTTCTCTCTCTCTCTCTCTATTGCGCTCTCCCTCGTTATCTTCTGCACTCGCCTTTTCCAATTCTCTTCCCTTTCCTATGTGCATGACTCTTTGCAGACCCCCCAGTGTGGGTTGTGCTCGACTCCCCTTCCTCGGCCAGTCGACCGTCGTCGCCACGCCTTCAAGCATACGGTATGCCATTTCTGCTCAACTGTAATGGGAGAAGGATCGAAAAGGACAATATTACAAGGGAACTCGTCCATTTCAGCTGACTGGACTCCGCCAGTCGAAGACAGCTGATAGCGTTGTGATCGGAGTGTCTGAGTGCACGAAGATCATGCTCGGCCTTCCTCTGGTGAAGCGGACGGCTCCTCCAGCCGTTGTCATCAGTGCTGACTAGGCTGTAGCTGTCGTTGTCCAATCTTTAGCTATCTTAACCGGGTATAATATTTTACTCCGTACAAATCACAATCTCATATTTTACAAATTACGTTTGCCGACGATCGTTCTTGTTTTACGTGTTCAGTTTTCGAAGAATATATTGCATACGATATTGCAACTATCCACTTCATTTTTTTCTGTAATGCTCCACTTGTTTGTCCTCATCTAATTTTTCGAAACCGGATTCATTTTACTTAGTTATGCTTTTCATACTTGTTACGAATCTGACCTTTTCCGTGGTGCTTGAATTGATCTTCCTCATTTTCCGAGAGCTCAACTCGGCTAGCGATAAGTGTGCTCTGGTTGTTAAAATGAGATTCATTCATGGAACTGCGCAGTTTCTAGAGAGATCGTTTTACTCGCTTTGTAGAGAGAGGCTATCCCTCCTCTCTCTCTTTTTCTCTCTTTCCCCCATCTTCCCAAACCATTTCCCCATACCCTTTCCCTGTCCCCATTGTAGTTTGTATTGTATATGTGTTTTCCCATCGTGTATTTATAGTGTTCGCTTATTGTTACTGTATTTGATGCCACATGTAATTCTTTGTGTGCCAGTTACGGCACTAGGTGGGATTGCCTTTGGGGAGTAGAGCAATTTTCACTTTGGCCCTCTCCCTTTTTGACCCGGCAAGGCGGGTAGGGCCGGAGTGGCTAGTTAGTGCTGGAGTGGCCGTAGCTGCGGTGCGGCCGGGTGACCGCTCGATCGCTCGTGTGTTGGGAGAGGCTCCCGTGCGTGGTAGAGGCGTCTGCAGGGGACGCTGGAGAATCCCAGCGACTGTTGTATGTGAGTTGGGGCTTCTCGTTTTATTTATATATATATTATTCATTGCTTCATTTCTCCTCTTTAAAAGTAATAAACTTTGTTTTTGTTACGTTCGCTTCGTAGTCTTCACAGTCTACTTTGGGTTGTAAGGGTGAAGAGGGGCCGGTCGGGTCGTTGAGTTTTGTTGAGAGTCCGCCAGCTTGTCGAGAACCAGGGGCCACCCTGGTCCACATGAGGGCCGAACATCACGACTACTGACGAATCGACCACCGGGAGAAGCGGAGCGTGGATTGGATTGGAGCGAGAGGCGTGGCCCTCGCAGTGTAGAGAACACTTATAAACAAGCGGCGTGGCCCTTGCAGTTGGGAAAGTAAGCAAGAGGCTTGGCACTTGCCGCAGTTCAGCGAGAAGAAGCAAGTGGCGTGGCCCTTGCAAGTGTTAAGAAGGAATAAGTTGGCTAGGTCCTAATCGAGTAATTAGCTGAGAATAGCAAGCGGCGTGGCCCTCGCAAGTGAAAAAAAAGATCAGACAATGAGTCTGCTTACAGAGCAGAGAGCAGAAGGAGAGACGAGCGGTGGATCTGGTGGGACTGGAGTGGATGCTGAGGAGAGCCAGCGAATGGTGGAAGCCTTGACAGCCCAGATTCAGAGACTCAAGACGATGGGCAACGACGAGGTTACCGAAGATTCCGAAATATTGGTGTTCCTAAGGAAACAGGCAGATACCTCTGGCATTACAAAAAAAAACTGTGTGAGTCTGCGAGTAGGGTAATCATGGAATTCGAAGTGCAGAGACAAGAAGCAGTGCAGATTGGTCTTAGAATAGGAGAAGAACTCGAACAGTTCCTGCAAAATAACGAGTTGGCTGCATCATTGCAGGAAGCGAGAGAAGCGAGAGCAGAGGACCAGGCGAGACTGCAGAAGACCCTAGAAGAGCTGCGCGAGACCAAGGCACGCCTCGAAGCAGCCGAACAGGAGAGGGAAGAGATGAGAAGACGCATCCAGGGTATGGAACAGAGAGTGAGAGAGAAGGAAGAAGAAGATGAAGAAGGAAGTGACGACGAATTGCAGAGAATACTGGACACAACGAGATCACGGAGAGCAGTCGTAGCAACGCCGAGAAGCAGACCGCTAGCGCAGAGAGAGGGAAGAGGCACGATACGAAGTCAGTCCAGGGGAAGCGAGAGAAGTGGGAGAACGAATGCTAGCGAGGACGAAACCTACAAGCGCTTGTTCATGGAAAATTTGACTAGTCAGGTTCTTCCCCCGGTACCCGTTTTCACTGATGGCTTTGGGACGGAGGGTACGGGTCATACAAATTCTTCCGGTTTGAGAGCGCACCAAATACGGTACTTTTCCGCGTTGCGCTCGTTTCATGCGTCGCGGCTAGGCCAAACATACAGCTCGCCCTCCAAATGCATCGATCGAAGTGATTTAAACTCCCTCCAAAAGTTACCGTAATATGTGGTCATTAATTTGAAAATTCAGACAACTGGCAATTTGCCAGCAATTTCACCTTCGCATTAATTTGAAAATTCAGGCAACTGGCAATTTGCCAGCATTTTCTCCTTCGCTAAGGATTTTAAAGTTCCGTTCCGTTTGTGTCACACAATACGATTGTGGAAAACATAAGAAATTTGCAGTTCGACGCACCAAAATTATCTCAAACCGGAAGGGGGTACCCTCCGTGCTTTGGTTTAAGGGGATTTTCAGAGTTTATCGATCGGTTGGAGCTCAAGTATAAGGACCTGTTGGGGGAAGAGAAGTTGGTAGTTGTCCTTAGGGAGCACCTTGGCAAACAGGCACGCGCGATCTTTGACTCTGTGACCCGGGGGAGAAAACTTTGCTATTCTGTGATCGTGAGAAAAATGAAGGAGCGATACAAGGGGGATAGTCTGATGCAAGAGTACTCGGCAACCGCTAAGTGGGAGAATCTGAGAATGCGAGAGGGGGAGAATCTGACCACTTTCGTGCTTTACTTGGAACAATTAGCGGAACAGGCATTCCCAGGACTCCCCGAAGATCATTTGGCTCCCATCATGGCGAAGAAGTTAGTGGCCCAGCTATCTCATTGGCGCGACTATCAAGACTTGCTGAAGGAGATGGACCACGCGAGAAAGGAGACGGTGTACATTCAGGTGAAAGAGGCGGCGATTAGAATGGAGATGTTCCAGAAGCGAGGGGAGAGACTAGGAAGGGGGGAGCGAAAGAAGGAGTGGCCAGGTGAAAGCATGCGGAGTGAGAGAGGAAGATACGACAGCGGCAGGAAGTACGAGAACTACCGTACCCAGCAGTTCAGTAACCCCCAGCCGCGATCAGAAGAACAGAAGAAGGTGACAGAGAGCATCTCGAGTACTCTGCGCAGTCTGCAGAGGACGAACTCGGGCGGTGTTCCATCGCAGTCACCTCCGCAGCAACAACCCCCCGCGAGGGTGACAGTAGGCACGGGGAACGGCAACCAGTACGGTGGGACTGGAGAGAAGAAGCCATTCTTTGGGAAATGTTTCAACTGCCAGGAGCAGGGGCATTCCCAGCATTTCTGTACCAAACCGCCCCGCCAGAACTTTGTGCAGAGAGAGAGGGAACAGAGAAAGTGGAAGTGAAAGAGGAGGGGGTAGAAAGGAGAGAGTCCAGCAAGGAAGAACGCTTGTTCTGGAAACCCTTGAGTAGAGTGAAGGTGAAACTGAACGGGGTTACTGTAGAAGCAATCTTGGACTGCGGATCTGAAGTTACTACTGTACCAGTGGAAGTAATGAAGAAAGTCGAGCAGGAAGGACCGGTAGAGTGGCGCAAGACGAAAGACGGGGAAGTCTTGGACGCAGCAGCCAGCAAACTGAAGATCACTGCGAAGGCACTGATCACTCTGGAAATGGAAGGCGAGAGAGAGAGAATAGGCGTATACGTTGTGCAGAATGGTAGGCAAGGTCTGCTGGGACAGAACACTGTTGCCATGTGGGGAAAACGGGATGGTTGGTGGAGTGAGTGTGAAAAGGAAGGGGAGCCAGCTATCATGTCGCATAGTGTGTTCATTCCTTCTCTAGGGGCTGCTCAGGTACAACTGAAATCTCCTCTGCGTGGAAGCAGAAACATGCTGGTGGAGACGACTCACGGTCTCAGCGAAGGGGTTGTGAGTGAGAAAGGGGAAGGAAGAATCCTGTCGGTGTTCAACCCTTTCCACCACCCGATCAGACTGAAGAAAAACGAGCAAGTTGGCAACTGGGTAGAAGCAGATTTCGTGCCAAGCAGGGATGTCCAAAGCGGGCCGAGCCCGGGCCGGGCCCTAGGCCCGGCCCGGCCCGTTGCTAATTTGGCGGGCCCGGGCCGAGGTTACAAAGGTAGGGCCCGGCCCGCATGCACCACGGGCCCGGCCCGGCCCGGCCCGCTTACCCTCGAGGCCCGGCCCGGCCCGGCCCGCGTTTTAAAAAATGGGCCCGGGCCGGCCCGGGCCTTGAACAATATGATGAAAGAAGCTATCAGGTGCTCAAAAAGCACCGCGCTTCCTTTTTATTGTTGCTGTTACAATTGCTTGTTTTAAACCTTAAATTTAGCAAGCATGGAGGAAGAGCCTGGAGTCATTATTGAGCTTGACGATCGGCCCCCTACTTGGCAACCACCGCAGAAGGCTGCCATCGAACTCACAAAAGATGAACTGGATCAAGTTGCCGCGTTCGAGCAGTCGTTGCTGGTCTACAAGGAGAAGAGCCGCGGCTTAATGGAAGTCTATTATCGCCCAGCTCACGATCTTCCACATGCAAAGACCACATTTCTTTCGTGCATCCGCTGCAATCCGCCTGTTTTCTTTAAAAGTACAGCGGGCGGCCACATCTTGTGAGTCTTTACAATGATTTATGTAGGAGTATCACTATTTTCTCTATTAAGTCGGCATAATAAGCGTGTCCACGATGATGAGCCCTCGAGTTCACAGCCTTTGATCAAGAAACATTTTGTTGCTGCGACGTTGGGACCGGAAGGGAAAAGGATTTTGACTCATGCACTGGGCCGCTATGCCATTAATAGCGACTCTTCATTCAACTCTTTGTCATCTGCTGATTTTGCTGAGCTTTACAAAGCTATTGTTCAGCTTCCGTTCGTTTTTTTCATTCTTCTGTCATTATAATCTTTTTTGTTACTTCAAGCAGCGCAACCGGAACAGCAGATGAGTTGCCATCTCGGCAGACAATCGCTCGCTCTGCGCAAACGATTGCAGCTGATGTCATGAAACATCTCACCGCTGAGGTGAGAACTACATATGTTGATATAAGACAGTGTCAATTAAAAAATTTGGTTTTTTTCTGCAATTTTCAGTTTTGCTGTTATTTTTGGCAAATTTGGCAGGTCAAACGACAAGCAAATGTGGCAATATTTTATTCACATATTCAAACTTGTCATGACAAATAAAACGGTCAACAGAAGTGACGGACACAATGTACAAGCGAAGAAAATGGATGATCCACAGAAATGTGCTCTAATTATTGCCAAGCCGGTTTCGGCAAATTTAACAACAAAACAAATTTGGCGCGGCAAAAATAAAGGCCGTTAAATGTGGATGGGTTAGCATGCCAAGTTTGATGGCCCCAAAACTTTTCCATGGCGCAGTTTGCATATGTTCAAATTTTCAACGGTTTTGGCAAGTATTTCACTTATGAAAAATGTCGCTGCCAAAATAAACAGCTATCAGATTTGACAAACCGATTTGGCATTTTTAACGGCTGATAAACTTGGCACGAGGAAGCGGCTGTCGGCCGAGTAGCTTGGCAGTTTTGACAGTCGTCAGAAATGGCAACTTGGCAAAATCAGCGGGCAAAAAAAAATGTCATGCCAAATTTTTGACCCATCAAAAGTGGCAAGCCTATTTTAACGGATATAAATAATGGCTGGCTGTTTTGACGGCCGTTAAAAAAGGCAAATATTTTTTTGACCCCAAAAAAGGCTTATCACTAGTATTAAAATCACGTTCATAGCTCAGATCACTAAAGTTAAACCAACACGCATATATAATAAAAAGGAAGAATGAGAATACCACATTCAATCAGTCATGAAATACGAGTAATTCTGCAACAAAAGTTCTGCATAAATAGAGACCGTATAAAATTTACTAGATCATTCTAGAAGTTAGCTTATGAATGTTAGCAAAGAAAACATTCTAGTCATTCGAACCGTCATCGTCACTAGAAAATGCAATCCTTCCGGCTGCGAGATGCATGTCCTCGTGTGAGTTGCCCATGGTGAATCCCTGATCACGCAAGAAGTCGTAAATAGACTCCTCTTCAACAACGTCCACTGTCTCCACTTCTCGATTGCACGCCTCACATCGTTCCAGCAGATCATCGAACACCAGTCCAAGCGGAACGGCTGAGGAGATTAATTACTATCAATAATGAACTTCATGCAAAACTACAAAATTGATCTAGTTTTGAAAAAGTAATTAAACGGCCGAGAGATCAAAAGGCCTCACAGAGGTTTATTTACTTTATTTATCAAATGCAAGTGACAGATGTACATACCTGGTTGGCTTCGTAGCCGTGTTGGGAATTCTGCAATCTCAGCCTTCTGCTCTTCGTTCATTAAAGGCGCGGCAACTTTGAGAAGTGCAGCACAAGCTGCTTCGGCCTTCGCAACGTCTGGAAGCATCTGTTCCGGAAGAGACACTTTCAGTTCCTGTTCCGCGTCTTCCTGTGAAGTGAAATGAAAACTACCTATCGGCATAGAACATAATTTTCGCAAAGCTTCTGGGTTCAAAGAGCAGCATAGATGTGACAAAACAGGGTGTTGAGACGAGAGATGACCTAAAACTACCGTAATCCCCATGAAAATACTACGCTAGACGAGAGATGCAGACAGTAAGGTACGGTAGAATTTAAGCTCCATGGGCAGTCTTTTTAATAGTGCAAGATAACTGAAAAAGAGACTAACAGTAAAGAGACGCAGCGAGGGCCCATCGCAACCGAGCGTGACAGCAGGTCCGGAGTCATGCAAGCTGCTGCCTTGAATCGTATCGCTGAAAAATTTCTCCCAAGGAACAAAAGGACAAATTTTTTAAATAGAAGTTATAAATTAATTTGTAAAGTAAGAAGTGAAAATGTTAAACCTCCTTTGCGCTTGAAAAAGCGGAAGACGCGTTGCTTAACACGGTTCTTGTACTTCTGCGCGAATCGGCCAAATCGCTGAACTTGTACTGCGTCGGCGCTGGCAGCACAGTTGTGTAGCCAATACCGGCGATGACATCCGATAGATCTGAGCAAGGACTTATCATAATAATTCACGCTAGGAGCTTGAAAAGATTGCAATTGTTTCAAATAAGCATTTACCTTGAGGAGTAAAGATGTTTTCTCTTCGTAGCGCTCGAGAGACTGTACCGAAGAAAGCATCTACTTCATTGTGAGTGTGGCCGACTGCCAAGTGACCACAGATGATCTGAGATCACAACAGTCGTATTTATACGGTAGTAATTATCCAGAAACCTTCATTTGACTCTCGGAATACATATGTGCAATGTTGCGATATTTTCTAGTTCAATGCAGTGTGATACTTCTCTTAAAAAAGATAGTACCTCATCAATTGGCAGTTGAAGCATCATCCAGCCGAAGAATGCATGCAAGTTCTCCGATTTCATGCGCATTGTCAGCAATAATGACGTTACGCGAAGGGATCACATCGGCCTTTAACATAATATGTCTGATTGTAATTATTTTGCGAGTCCAACAATAATATAGTACATACTTTATAATTGAAAATCTTACCTGTGCAAGGGCGTGCATAATGTAACTGCCAAGCTGATCAGCGCCTCCAGTGTGTGCTTCGAAGATATTCAATACCGCGATATTGTGGAACTTGTTGCCATCGATATCTAAACGAAAATCGCTTTTCCTACCGTAATCGGACTAATAAATAAAACATGATTTTGCCTATGCAGTAGAATGCAAAAAAATTAACAACTGACGCATTCTTGACAGCTGTACAGCTGTTAGGTCTACATTTTGACGGCTGACGTCACCAATACGCTTCGGCCTTCGTACAAGGCAAGGTATCTGGAATTGTTATTTTAAACGAGCAAAGTAACACGTCTCTTGGATAAGGAATTTAAAAAGTGTGATTTTTAGTATAATACAGTATCATTTTAAAGAGTAGCTGTTCAAACCTTTGTCGATTTCTTGCTCATCCCGTCCACGCGCAGGACAAGCAGTTCGCTAGGAGAAGCTCTCGATATCTGGTCAGCAGTGCCGACAGTGACCCGATCAATCCTGCCAACATTCACTGTCATAAGTAAATAAAAATGCTAAAGAAAAGACCAACAACTCCGAGGTGCTTGAATGCATGTCATTTATTCCGCCTTGTATTTGATATCCTAATGTGAGACGTAGTACATGACTTATAAACTTTTGTCATGCCAATTTGTATTTTCATTAAATAAGTATTTTCGTTTTCCCAAGGTACGGTATGTGTACGGTTTCTGGCCCCTAGCTCCCAACTATGTGATGTCATGGGTGCGTTGCTTGAAATAAAAGTAAAAGAGAAAAAACTTCTTATTCTCCATTTCAAATAACACATGCAACGGCCCTACCGGCCCGGGCCGTTGCCAACTCTGGTTTGGAGCATAAAGGCCACATACCGTATACCTACCGTAACGCGAGATAATAACGCCAGAATATGAAATGAATGTCATATTCGTGTTTTCCGTAGCGCAAAACCTCTGGGTTCGGAAAACAAATCGACCATTGGAGTGGGAATAGTTTAAAGTACCGATGATTCTAGAAATTATGCTTAACTTAATTTGATGACTTCAAACTGTTTATATTTAACGATTTTACCTGGTGACGTTGCTTGAGCAGTAGTGAGCACAGCAACGCACTCTCATTATCGCCGTATCTTCAAGGACGTCCTTGAAGAGCTTGATATATTCTTCGCCTTTCTCAAGAATCGAGACAACCGCACTTGGGTCCATCGCTAAAAATATATTGCACCATATAAACTAAGAGACTTAGTTTAAGCTTAGCGTTTCCCATATGATACACAAACATATGTTGAAACAAAATCCAGTTGTGAATCGTATTACGAACATACAATGGATCACATATAAAGCAATCCCAAAAAGATAATCCCAAAAAGCAAAATAAATATATAAAAAGATTCCAAAGAGAATTCCAAAACCTCAAAGTAGCTGGGACTCGAAGAGACGCGAAGAAGCCGCCACGCTTCTATTTTATCTTAAAGTGTAAGCTATTCATATGAATTATAGTTGAAGAAAAAAGGAAAGGCAAAACAGAAACATTGACACACCCACAGCCCTAACACTGAATTAGTTTCATTTGTCATTTATTAGTGTTCGAAAAATTTCTGCACATCAAAAACCACGCGACGCATGACCGCAACGCAGGCTGGCAAATTGTCAATTATTTTCGTATTGTCGGCAATAGTTGCAGCGGTGGTTTCATGGATCGCATGAACTTTTTGCTGTTGAAGTTTTCTGAGATTTGGTATCATTTGTTTTAAAATGTTTGCAGCGTTTTTTTTTACTTCTTAGCGCATGAATTTGAAATGCTCACCTAGGACTATGCGTTAGTAGTGTACGCCGATGTCTCGATTTGCCAACTCGATTAACCCTGCCCAAACTCGTTCCCTCTTTTGCCTCAGCGCCATTCCACACCCTAAGAATTTAATCTCGGAATGCCGTTAAGGTCTACAAGGCTGATCTGGCAACGAACGAAATGGAGAGGCGGTCGTCACTGTCTGACACTGTCCCGGTAAGAGCCTTATTGTTTTCGAGGGTTTGGTGTTAATTTACTTTGTTTTAAGAGTGATTATAATTGTGTCACCTCCTGCTTTGTTTTTTCCGACTCTACTATTGCTCTTTTCGGTCAATTTTTTTCTGAAAACCGAATGTTAATTCAAATACCATTATTTCCACTTTAGGATCGTTTTTCTATACGATCGTTTTTCTTTTCTTCGTGTAAAATTTTTGTGAACACCTAGAGCGAATTCAAATATTTCCTTTCAGGAAACGCAGCTAGTAAGTGAGAATGCCAGGCCGCTACGAGATGTATCGAACATCTCGACATGGTCTAGCCCCGCGACCAGCTATACTATTGCGGTATGTGATAACATAATACATTTGTTTCGAATTCTTCCGGTACATATTTGAGAGTTTACGAAGTCATTTGCATTTATGTAGTTCTTCGGGAAATATTGTGCACATTATTACCCCGTGTTGGTTTTTCTACTTAAGCTATTGCTTCTATCACTTATTCCATGTTACTTAAAGAACTCCTACCCATGATGTTCGAGAACAAAAAATTTTCTCCCAAAATCACCCCGTGGTTCTTTGATGCGGGATCACGAATATCACGGTTATTTTTTATGGTGATGTCATTTTCAAAGTTATGGTAGGTATACGGTAAAACAGTTCGTTCGTTTATGATCGCTCCTTGATAATCTGAGGTGTAGAATACGATTTATGTTGTATAAAAATGACAAAAGCGAGAAAACCCAGTTGATCAATGTCAACGGCCGGCAGAAACTACAAGTGCAACTACCTAGCATGCCAGCTAGTTCCTGAAGTTCATCTTTTGGAACCGGGAAGGCATGACCCAGGAGGGTTTCGTTAAATAAAATAAAATTTTAGCTTTGGCCATGCCGTGAGGATATGTATATATTAAAAAATATATATTATATATATAAACAAATTTCCCACCAACACTTGTTATTTTCGTATTACTCGCATCGAAAACACACGTGGTTTTTGGGGAAATTTATTTTAAAGAAGTTTTGGGGTAGGTGTGACCGAATAGTGACTCTTTATTTATTGTTACAGGCAACAACAGCAAAGCGGCGACGGTTGACTGTGAACGAGGCGAGATCATCGCTGCTGCATTCAACAGAAACAGCGAAAGGAGTGATCGACAGCTGGACTTGTATTACGAAGGAGTCTATTGATGTCAGTCGAGTCTTCATTAAATCAAATATTTATTGCGCATACCCTACTCATGCTATGGAAATGTATATGGGATTTGTCAATCGTTTATTAGATCATCGAATCACTGATGCAATGTTCAGTTGAATGTTGAAGAGTTGCACGTGGACTGCGTCCTCCGCTCCGTTTACCCTGATAATGCGGAAAGGATGAAGAAGCTGCTTCAGTCGCGCCACATGCTACCCGAGAGTATTGTCCCGTTCGTCTTCCACGATGAGCGCAAGTTTGTTTATTTCGCTGATTGTAAACAATAAAGAGATTGTAAATGATAAATTTGCGCTTTTATTCAGATACTTTACTTTACTTTTTTAATGAAATTTTAATATTTTGTGCAGGTTCCTCGTGTTAAACGGCCAGCATAGAGTGACTGCACTGCAACAATTGAATGGCGAATCCCTCGAGATAGGCGGTACGCCATTCTTTGGCGGAAGGTGTGTTTTGTAACCTAAAAAGAATGCCATGTTTTCATTTTCGAGCTTATCTTTCATACTTTGACAACGCCTGTTTGATTGGAAACATAAAATTAGACTTTTTTCTTCACAGCTCAAGTGCATCACCGTCAAATTGTCGCGCGATGCAGCATCCCTCCTTGCACTCAACTCTGAGAAGAGCGAGAAGGAGTACTCGGTGGCTGAAAAGGTTTGTTCTTAATGGTTGCTAGTATGAGTTGCTGCAGCATGAAGTCTTTTACGACGTCATAAAGATGATTTTATTTGTTTATGCCAAAACCTCTTCTTAACAACTGTAGGAATACTGCTTCAGGCATCTCATGTGAGAAGGATGCTTCGCGTTCTCGGGCTCTCTCAAGAACCATCTCTAGATGCGTCAGCGACAAGGTTCACGGATGCTGCAAGAATGCGACTACTGTCGCAAACTGTCCGTTCTACCTTTTTCTTAGATTTTATATGCTGTAGTAGGACGTGAATCAATATCCTTGCTTTGTTCTTTGATAATAAGTCGAGAACTGTGGAAGGTATGTTCTAGGCTTCCAAAAGATGTCAGACAAAAAATAAATAAGATTAGTTTAATCTTCTAGAAGATGCATAACTTTTTCATCAGGTTCATCGTCTACTTCCGGCTTCACAGTATCCCTCCGAACCGATAATCCGATTGGCCGACTCGGATGACAACTTCTTCAACTCCTTCACACGAGTCTTGGTGTGTTTTTAACAACCTATCATGTCGATATGCTTTATGTTCTTTGCAAAATAAATGGAACTGGTTTACTTTTTAATTACATATTTGATGCAGTCTCGTCATTGCAACTCCTTCGACACTTTCTCCATTTGGAAAGTGGTTCTGAAGAAGAGAAAATACAACACCAGCGCCGTCAACGGCCTCCTCTCTGACTTAGCCGATGGGAAGATCGAGGCGAGGGAATTCAAGGAGGTAAAAAAAACTTTTATATTATTTGCTTCCAAACATACATTCGGTTTGATTTTTTCATATTCTTTTTCACATGTTACAACAAACCAAGGAATGCGCCATTCAGCTCCTTCTCTCTCAAGGATACTCAGAAGATGTTGCGAGTGCGGTCCTTAAGGGCGTATGCAACAAGGATGCCTACAGAGGGTTACGGTAGGTGCACTTAAAACTTTTTTTGGATTACGAAGTCTATTTAATTGTTAGTTGGTTTTCTTCAGGTTTATAGTTTATTTTGACTTTGCTATGATAATTACAGGCTGATTCGATCATCACGCATGACGAGATTGGACGGGGCTGAGATTAGAAGAAGATTGCTGATGTCCATTGAGAAGATTCAGGAAAGAAGATCGGAGTGTGGCTCTTGCACGAGTTTCAAGGCGGTCGATGTCAATTGCGACTCGCCTCCCTTTGCAATAATCGCCGAGCCTGTAAGTTGCAGAAAACTAGCTCCATCTGATTGATAAAAAATTTATCGTAGGGTACGAGTGGATTCATCGAAGCCATGCTGAAAAGGCGATCGTGCTTGGTGATTCTGCTCGGAACCACAAGCAGTGCCTTTGATGCCTTGCGCATTCGCCTGGGACTTAGCGAGATTCACTCCTTGTTCTTGACTCTCCCAAAGCAAGACGGAGGTATTTTCTTACTTTTACTCTCGTAAAAGTGGTCCATAACTAGATTATTCTGGTTGTTCTCGTAAAATTCCTTGACGTTTAGCATTCTTTTTTTACATTTAGAGTTCATTCACTCCGCCGTGCTTCCATTCCGTCTCCTCTTCAAGATGACCGGTGAACAATACACGCTGCCCAAGATATGCGATTTGTTTCATGTTCGGTCTACTCTCTTATCAGTGGTCAGATTTTTATATATTTTAAACAGACATACTTCTATTATTAAACATAAACATAAATTTTGTTCCAATTACTTTTTTTAGTTTCGTGTGAACCACAACAAGGGTAATAGGTTTTCTTCTACTAGCAATACAATTATTAGTCGTAGCCACCTCACAATATTCAACTTGTTTGCAAGTTTAGGATGACTCGAAAAGCCTCTTCCGAAAGATGTACTCCATGTGCGCCGATGAAGAGAATCCTAACGCGATCAGCGCAAGCTACCATGGCCCGATCGTTTCCTTCAAGAGTAAGCCCCTTCTAATGTACTATTTTACCAAGTTTTTTTTGATATCTTTATAAAGATCAAAGTCTCTCGGTTACTTCCTGACCGTCAGGTTTACTTAGCAAGCCCAGGATCGTATATGGGCACGATATACCGTTTACGAATAGAAACGTTACAAAGTTTCCTTGAAGGCTCCATCGAAATCTTTGCTGTCATCTCCTCTTCCATTCGAATCGTGGGCTGCGATTGCGACGAGTTTGAAGCAGCATACAGAGCCTATCACCAGCGGCGACCGATTCAGGACGAAATGGAATCAGATGATGACGTGAGTCGCGTTATTGATGAGTGATTTTTTTTTGAATTCTCACTTCGTCTGTTATAGTACTTGTAAGTCCACTTATTCATTCCCAATTTTTATGCATATTTTACACCACACTCAAAAAGTTCTTTGCCTTTTTTTCCTCAGTCTGAATTTATCGAATTTAAAGAACAAATTGATTTAATACTGTAACATTCTTTCGAAAAATAAGTCCTTTCCACAATGTCTGTGGCATTTACCGAATCACTCTTAATCCAATTAGTTTTCGCATATTGCATGCACCTTTTTTCTTGTAATATTGTTTTATTGGTCCGATCTTGAATTTTGAAACTTTCGTCAAATTTAATGGTCGTTTTAACTGACGAGCCAATTTTGACAACCGTAAAAAAATGCCTTACCAATTTTGACTGCATCAAAATTTGCCGGACTTTTTTGACGCCTGCTAAAAATGCCCTGCCATTTTTGCTAGCCGCTAAAATTGGCAAGCTGGTTTGGCAAATTTTTTACTCGTCTATTTTGGCTTGGAAAATTTAGCTGTTGATCAAGTCTGGCAGATAATCTTGGCAGATTTACCAGCTGTTGTTTTTGCCAAAAAGACCCACTCCTCCCCACGAAGCGGTGACAAATGATTCGACCATTTTCTGTGCCATGATTTTTTAACACTTGTATAATTATGCCTCGCCACTTTTGACTCGTATGTTTTTTTGGCTTCGTTCTTTTTGTCATTTTAGACAGCTGCTTATTTTGACGCGATGAATAAACATTGATGACATTCTTGACAATCATACAATTTGTCATGGCATGATAACTGGGTTTGAGAACTGGCAAATTTGCTTGCCAAAAATAACAGCAAAACTGAAAATTGCAGAAAAAAACCAAATTTTTTAATTGACACTGTCTTATATGAATAGTGTATGTTAACCACAAATATTATCATGCAGGTGCATGAAGCCATCTCATCATCTCGTTTCATCGCGATAAGCTGTGACTACGGCGAACGGGGCGGCCGATCATACGCGTCCATCGTTGTCCACTTCCTTCAAAAAGGAGCTTGTGTTGCGCGCACTCTTGGTTTCTTAGCGGCCGGAGATGAATCGAAGACGGCCGAATACGTTAGTTTTTGGCACGTTAATTATAAATTTCGCAGTCAATCCACACACTATTCATTACAGATTTTCTCGCAGTTACAAGACGCGTGTCGTCCACACGGTTTGCATTCTCAACTAGGAAAGCGATTCGTCTTCGTTTCCGATGCCGGAGCGAACGTTCTTAAGACGGGAAGAGATTTCTTCCCTATGAGTATGTTTGGTCTGCATTTTCGGATATTTAAAGCATAGTTCATTGTGTAGATGTTGCCTGCGCTGCTCATCGCCTTAACACATGGGCCAAGCGTGGATACTTTCCATATGCTGGCTCAGCCTCTGAACATTTGGAAGTTGCTAAAAGTGCAGTGAAGATACAGAAAACTGCCTCTACTGTCGCAAATTACATGCGGTCACGCAAAGCAGTTAGTTTTTCTCTAGCTGTATTGATTCTTTGGTATTGTTAACACCTTTGCTACAGGGGTTTGCTGGGTATCGGATGCCGCGTGCCTATGTGTCAACCAGATGGCTCTCTGCTGCCCACACCATGCAAGATATTAACGATATCCTTGACGGTCTTGTGGACTCACTGGAAGCTGACGATAGATCAAGTTTTGCTGTACGTTATTTTCTTTTTTCATAAGTTTAATTCGAACTAGACATGTATTTAGCTATTTGAGGAATCAGTCCGCTTCCTTGAATTCAAGAGAGAAGAGCTGACCTCGTTCGGCAAACTCATGTCTCTTTTTGAGACACCAGTTAAGAAGTTGCAGGTTGTTTGCACTTTTATTCGCATTAATACTTAACTATCAGTCATCACTTTTTTGCAGTCTAACGACTGCACGATTGGACTTGTGGTGCCGTATGTGCTGGGTATACAGGAAGGATTAGAGAAGGCAGCGAATTCGGGCACTGCTATCGAGATGGCCTTCTCTGCGTCTCTGCTCTCCGCATTCGTTGAAATCGAGAAAGACTTCTTCACGCCACTTCATTGCGCAGCTTCCCTTCTGGACACACGCGCATCGCGTATGCGCACACACTTCAGCAAGAATCAAGCCTTTCTTACCAAGGTTTGTTCTAATCTAGTTCCTGAGATTTTAATTACAACAATTATGTATTTTTCAGTGCAAAGATGACGTTGAAGAGATCGACTCTTCTTTCGCCCACACAACATCCTCAAGATGTTCGTCGCAAGTTCTGGCTGCGGATGCGGATGCCACGGATTCTATTCTGATGGGTGAAGATGACGCAGAGATTCGAACTCTGCGAGATGAAATTGATGAATACTATCTGACTCGCCCCTCCTATCCAAATCCCATTGAATTTTGGACCAACAAGTTGGACAGCATGCCTTCCCTCGCTCCCTTGGCCCTTTCCATTCTCTCAGTGCCAGCCACCAGTGCTCAGACGGAGCGGTCTTTTTCAAGGTTGCACCACCTTGTGAGCGACTATAGGCACCGTCTCTCTGACTCTAGCATCCAGGGCCTCATCACCGCTTCCATGAATCGCACTGTAGTTGTTGGGGTTGACGAGGAAGATGATGAAATTGACAATTCTTAAATGAATCACTAGTTGTATTTCAAAATAACAGTCCTTTTTTCCCTCTCTCTTTCCCTTTCCGCATCCCATTCTTATTCTTGTTTTGTTCAACTGACGAAATTATTAGCTCTTAATTCGTTCCATTACCTCGGTCAGTGCGTTATTGTTCCCTTGGAAGGCTAACAGCTTTACCAGTTGTTGATTTTATTGAAAATACTCGTAATACAATTGCTTCTACCATTTCAGAATTGCAGTATTTATTTGTCTTTGAGTTAATAAATGCTAACGTGTTAAAATAAATTCCAAGCAGAACGAAAAAATTTTGTTTTTCCTTATCATTAAAGCAGGCCCGGGCCGGGCCCGGGCCCGGCCCGGCCCGGCCCGCAAGGATAGTGGGCCCGGCCCGGCCCGCAAGGAATTTTACGGGCCCGGGCCCGGCCCGCCTTAATATTTTTAAACTTGGCCCGGCCCGGGCCGGGCCCGCAAGGAAGGCGGGCCCGGCCCGGCCCGGCCCGTAAGGGTAGCGGGCCCGGCCCGGCCCGGCCCGCAAGGAAGGCGGGCCGGCCCGGGCCTGGTTTTGGACATCCCTGGTGCCAAGTGAGATCGGGTTAGGCGAGAGAGAGGAAGAAGGTGAGAGTGACCGCGCGAAAAAGGTACTAAGTCAGAGCAGGGAGAGAGATAGTGGAGAGCGCGGCCAGACGGTTATAGAAGCAGTGCAGAAGAATGGAACAGTTGGAAGCGAGAGATGTAGACAAGTAGTGGAGCAATTCCAAGATGTCTTTGCACTGAGTGAGGAAGAAACACTACGTGGACACGGGAGAGGCTGCTCCCATCAAGATTAAGCAGCGACCGGTACCACTCGGACTGCAATCGGAAGTGAAGATGAAGCTGGAGGAGATGAAGGAGAGGGGAATCATCCGTGACAGTGCTTCCCCCTGGTCTTCCCCTCTTGTGATCGCATTGAAAAAGGACAAATCACTGCGGCTTTGCGTGGACTATAGGAAACTTAACGCGCGCATTAAAATGGATGCTTACCCCCTCCCATCCATTGACATGACATTGCAGAAATTGAAGGGGAAACAATGGTTTTCGACTCTGGATCTTTTGAGTGGGTATTGGCAGATCCCCTTGGAAGAAAGTAGCAAAAAAAACGGCTTTCGCAACAATGAATGGACTGTATGAGTGGAATGTCTTGCCTTTTGGACTGTCAACTTCCCCTGCCACCTTCCAAAGAGTGATGGAAAGAGTGCTTAGGGACGTGCTTGGTGAGAATGTTCATGTGTATATTGACGACATTCTCATCGCCACTGAGAGCGAGGAGGAGCATGCAGCCGAGTTGGAGAAAGTGTTCCGAGCCTTGCGAGAGAGCGGGTTGAAGCTCAAGGCACAGAAGTGTGTGCTGGCGCAACGGGAAGCGGAATATTTGGGGCATAGGATTACGGTAGCGGGAGTCCAGATGGATGCAGCCAAAGTAGAGAAGATTAGACAGCAGAAGCAACCGAGTGACAGACAAGAGTTGAAGTGCTTTCTGGGAATGTGCAGTTACTATAGGAAGTTCGTACATTGTTTCGCACAGAAGGCAACCCCTTTGACAAGATTGACGAGCGAGAAGGTGGCATGGACTTGGGGTAAAGAGGAAGAGAGAGCATTCGGAGAAATGAAAAATGCGCTTTCTTCTGGCTCCGTTCTCGCCCAACCAGATGTAGAGGCTGCGAAGAGTGGCCTGCGTCCTTTCATCATCTACACGGATGCATCGAAGGAAGCGATTGGTGCTGTACTCTCGCAAGAAGGAGAGGATGGCTACTTGCATCCTTTGTACTTCGCTTCCAAAAGGTGTAGTGCAGCCGAACGCAATTACCATGTCACTGATGGGGAAGCCCTTGCTATTGTATTCGCCCTTAGGAAATTCCGCCCTTTTTACTTTGGCACTCGGGTGATTGTTCGTACTGATCATCAGCCGCTGAAGGCAATGTTCGGTAACAAGAGTGTCTCAGCGAGAATTTTGCGCTGGGCACTCGAGATCCAGTCATCGGACGTACAAATCGAGTACGTGAAAGGAGCCGCGAATAATGTCGCGGATGCGCTGTCAAGAAGCCCAGTGCCAATCGATCAATCGGATAGCGAGAGAGTAGAGATTGAGAGAGTGGTGAACTCGGTGAGGGTAGGGGACCAAGCAGACGAGCAGAGAAAAGGTAAGAAGCGAGTGGTCATGAGCGTGCAGCTAATTGGGGTGAGAGAGCGATGGACAGAAGAGACAGAGAAGGACGAGAAAGGAAGCGAGATGCTGAAGAGAGTGCGAGAAAGCAGAGAGCAGGCAGTGCGAGAAAGGGGCTTGCGCTGGACTGAAGAGAAAGGAATTCTGCAAGTAGAGGGAGCACGCGGAGGCAAACGATTCTTCGTGCCTGAAACACTGAGGAAAGAGACGGTAGGACAGTGGCACACGATGTGTTGCCACACATAATAGCAAATCCCTCCCCCTAGCCGCCAGCCGGGCTGGCCCATTGCCAAGCTCAGCCGAGCAAGGATTTGCCCGGCCGAACTTGGCAGTTTGCGAAGCTCTCACTTGGCATTTTGCCAAGTTCTAGAAATCAAAGTACAAGTCTCCTTCACAATGCCGGTTAACTCAAGGGCATATTTCAGCCACTTGAACGGCAATTTTACAGCATAAAATAGCTTTATTCATTAATAAATGATTAAGATAAATCTCTTCGAAATGTGAGAGTATGCTCTCTTTCAAGCAAGTACTTCTCACAAGTCGAATAAACAAACGAAATTTCTTTATACCGTTTAAAAATCAAAATAAATGAGCAAAGTAAAGAAATTATACATGCATAAACAAATAAATACAAGGAAATGTTGCAATGCATCATTTCGCTCTCGAAAGAGCTACTCGGCGGACTTACATGCAACTTTCCTAGAGCGAGAAGAGGGAAAGGGGAAAGGCTGAGCGAGGGCATCCGTCCAGCCGCCACTTGTGTCGAAGACATCCTGGAGAGAGAGAGAGAGAGAGAGAGAGAGAGAGAGAGAGAGAGAGACAGGGGGGGAGAGAGAGAGTGAGAGAGAGAAAGTGAGAGAGAGAGAGAGCCTCGAATACAACTGAAAGGTTTAGAAATGTTCACAGTCATAGTCATAGAGAAAGAGAGTAGAGAGAGAGAGAGAGAGAGAGATACATACCTGTTAAAGCAGGAGGGCCGAGGATTGTTGAAGTTGGCGGGCCCGGTGAAAGGTTGGCGACAGGCCTCGAGTGTTACTGAAAGAGCTAGAAAATGTTCACAGTCACAGAGTCATAGAGAAAGAGAGGAGAGAAAGGAGAAATAGAGATGAAACTTGCCTACCTTACAGTTGTAGCTGAAGATGTTGTCGACCAAGGCAGAAGCTGAGGAGGGTACGGTAGAGACTGCAAAAATAGGATAGTGTACTTTCGGTGGAGAATATAGAGAAAGAGAGAGATAGAAAGAGAGAGAGAGAGATAGAAAGAGTGAGAGAGAGAGAGCGAGAGAGAGAAAGACAGAGTGAATAGCGAGAGAGATAATTTGTTGCCAGTGCCGAATAAGAATGCGATTAAAGTAGTAGCAAACAACCAACATGATCTCGCTGAGCAATGGTCTCAGTCAGCTTGCCGTCTCCGAAGACTTTGCTCCAGTAGTTCCAGTCGCCATTGCCCGTGTGTTCACGAAGAAGAGGGCCATTTGCCTCCATTCGCGAACAAAGGACTCTTGAGTGGAGAGTGGACAGCGGAGACTGCCGACCGACCACTGCCCTTCGCCAGACAACGAGTGAATTGGTATGTCCACGCGTGGGCTCTCCTGCAACAACAGCAAAAATCGAGTCGTCGAAATATACATAATTAACATTTCAATTCGATAGGTTACAGCTTTGTAATCAAACAGCATACAGAAAAAGGGATATGGCCAAAAACATTCACGAAATTCCGTAGTAGTGAAAAAGTACTTTATTGCCGGAAATTTATCCGAATTTTGGCTAGTATGAAGCATATTCGATTATATACGCCTGTTAAGACACCGTAAACGAAAAATAGCGAATCTTAATAAAAGAAAACGCGACAAACAACAACAATAACATCTCGTTACAAAATGTGGCTTTTTTTTCGCCCAGCTCTGTTTGGATGCACTTGGCAACTTGCCAAAAAGCTACAACTGCCAAAAAATTAAAAATCCCCTTGTGAGTCCACTTTTTTGCGCCAAAAAAGCCTATTTGAAAAGTTCAATGGCAGCAACACATCGTGGTGGCACGAAGGGAGATTCGGGGGTCACTGGAGTGCAGAAAAAATAATGAAGAAATTGAAGGAAAACTACTGGGAGAAGATGAGGAAGGACGTAGAAGAGCACGTGAAAGAGTGTAGCGTGTGTGAAGAATTCAATGTGAGAAAGAAGCTTGTCCCGCCCCTCCAACCAATTCTTGTGTCAGAACCATTCGAGTTAGTAGGAATTGACATCTTGGAAGTTGGAACATCTGTCGGCCTCGATAGGCCCGGATTCAACGACAAGTTCGATCTCGACGACGACAAGACCCCTCTTCTTCAATGACCTCTCCAATCAACTCCTGAATTGTGTTTCAACGCGCACGATAAAACACAAGAACAGTTTATATTGAGAGATATTAAAAGAAGAACAAGCGTTAAGCGCAACAATAAACAACAACACAAGCCCGCAGGCACACTATCACAATCCCGACGACCCTCTTCCTGCCGCTCCACGCGGGCACCCGAACCAGAAGTGACTTAGAGATATGCTAAGTCACTACTAAAACATGAGACTCTAAACTATAAAAATACATCTAAAACGAGTCTATCATATGGTAAAACACTAAAATAAAGAAAGTCAAATGGGTCAGAGGGGAGGGCACAATCCCTCCGACACATCTCTCTCGGGGAATAGATACATCTTGTCAATCATCGATTACTTCACTAAGTACGGGGCAGCTCTTCCGATGGAAACAAAAAGCGCGCGAGAAGTGGCAGAAAAGTTCCTGTCTGGCTGGATCGCGCATGGACGCATGCCAAAGGCGCTCATTTCCGACCAGGGAGGGGAGTTCGTGAACCGGGTTATGTCTGAACTGCTTGCAAAAATGGGAGTAGAGCAGATTGTGACTAAGGGATATAATCCTCGTGAGAATGGAGCAGTTGAGAGACTATTATTCGGCAATTGCAGAAGAAAGTGAGAGAACCTGAAAGGTGGGATGAGCAGTTGCCTTTCATTGTTTTCGCATACAACACCATCCCTCATTCGAGCACCGGGGAATCACCATTTTTCCTGGTGCATGGCAGGAATCCCCGCCCTTTGGGAGAGAGTCTAGGAGAACAAGAAAATGTTGGAGTTGACACGGATGAGTATAAGGTGCGAATGCTAGATGGACTGCGAATCGCGCACGAACAAGCAAGGGAGAATAACGAGAAAGCGGCCGAGAAAATGAAGAAGGCTTACGATGATAAGAATGGAATTGCAGGGAGGGAATACCCAAAAGTAGGGGAGCGGGTTCTTGTGATGGTCCCTGCAGAGAAAAGAAACGCCGCATTCCCTAAGCTGACTAGCACATGGCAAGGACCCTTCCGAGTGTTGGATGTAAGTGAAAATTCGGCTAAAGTGAAAGAAGAAAAAGGAAAAAACGAACTTGTGATCCCATTCGATCAGTTGAAATTTGTTAGAAAGAAAGAAAATGAGAATGAAGAAGGGGAGAAAAGGCAGAAAAGGAGAACACGGGTACAGAGAGGAATGAATGTTGTTTGCAGGAAGGAATACCCGACGGAATGGACTGGAGCAGTGACTTGGCTGGTGCCGGATACGTGGAAAAAGGCACTAGGACATCGTCAAGACGGCACATTCATCGAGTACGCGTGTGTGGTCGAGTTACTGGAAGCCCTCAGCCAGCTCCAGCAGCTGAAAGCAAGAGTGGTCGTCATCATTGTCGCTTGGGAGGAGGACGATTGGGCCACGCAGGAGAAGCAACTGGAGGAGGAGCTCAACAGACTCGTGGAGATGGCAGAAGAAGCCAAGTCTGAGATACTGGCTTAACCAGACTTGCCGCCCGACGACCTCAGCGAGGGCGAGATGGAGGCTATGAAATTGTATGTCTTCCCGGTCGAGGATATCAAGTCGACGAGGCTGACGGTGGTTGGAACATCTACGAAGGCGTTTGGATCGACAGTGCCAGCATATCTTCTGCATGGAACAAGGAAGCGGAATGAGGAGATAAAGGAGTGGATGGCGCTCAGACATGTGAAGGAATTGGGACAAGCGGTCGGACTGAACTTGGATTTCTTGGAAAGATCCAGATTCGATCGACAGCCAAGGGGCGGATTTCGTGGAGGCGGACACCGTAGAGGAGGCGGATTCCGCGGTGGACGAGGAGGCGGCGATAGCGGTGGATTCCGGGGACGCGGAGGATTCCGCGGCGTCCGGTCGTCCTACTTTCGCCCTTACTAAGAGTCGGGGCGACTCTTTTGGCGAAGGGGGGGGGATGTAGAGAGAGGCTATCCCTCCTCTCTCTCTTTTTCTCTCTTTCCCCCATCTTCCCAAACCATTTCCCCATACCCTTTCCCTGTCCCCATTGTGGTTTGTATTGTATATGTGTTTTCCCATCGTGTATTTATAGTGTTCGCTTATTGTTACTGTATTTGATGCCACATGTAATTCTTTGTGTGCCAGTTACGGCACTAGGTGGGATTGCCTTTGGGGAGTAGAGCAATTTTCACTTTGGCCCTCTCCCTTTTTGACCCGGCAAGGCGGGTAGGGCCGGAGTGGCTAGTTAGTGCTGGAGTGGCCGTAGCTGCGGTGCGGCCGGGTGACCGCTCGATCGCTCGTGTGTTGGGAGAGGCTCCCGTGCGTGGTAGAGGCGTCTGCAGGGGACGCTGGAGAATCCCAGCGACTGTTGTATGTGAGTTGGGGCTTCTCGTTTTATTTATATATATATATTATTCATTGCTTCATTTCTCCTCTTTAAAAGTAATAAACTTTGTTTTTGTTACGTTCGCTTCGTAGTCTTCACAGTCTACTTTGGGTTGTAAGGGTGAAGAGGGGCCGGTCGGGTCGTTGAGTTTTGTTGAGAGTCCGCCAGCTTGTCGAGAACCAGGGGCCACCCTGGTCCACAGCTTTGGCTTTGGAACGGCTTTGGAACGTGCAATAAAGCTAAGTGAATCGTTCAGAAACTCGCCACAGAGAAGGGAAAGAGAAAGGCAATAGATCATGTCAAGAGTGCAACCACTCGTATGAAGACGGAATGACAATGGAGAAGAATAGGATATTTGGTGCTAAACGTGTCTCTACCACTTTCCTGCGTGTCCCTGCCCCGAGTCGGTTGCCTTCTCCGTCGCTCTCCGCCAAGAACAGGCGATGGAAAGCCATGCGACGAGTTCGAGCTCGCAGGTTTCATGATATCAGATGAAAGGTGGCGGTGGGAGTTGTGTTTTCTCCTTCGCAGGTGGCCTCGGATGACTCGTTCTCGTCGAGTTTGAGCAACAGGAGCCGAGGATTGCGCGGCTCCGCCTTCTCCCTTCTCCGGAAGGCACAGAATAACCACTCCGGGGTCGAAGGTTGGCAGCCTTGGGCTCTCTTTCATTTCTTCCTTCCTTTAACACTTGCCACCCTGAGAAATCTTTTCAGATCCCATCCAGGCAGAATTTGCAGCTTCGCCTCGTCGTGGTGGCTTCTTCGCCACCCTCAAGACGTTCGTTCAGGTTTGTACATTGTCATCTCATTTGAGAGGGAAATCCTTCATATTACTTTCGAAATTTTTTCTCTCTTCTATCTCGTCTCTCTCTCACTTCTCTTTCTCCCCTCTCTCTCTCTCTCTCCATCTCTCCCTCTCCCTCTCCCTCTCACTCCCTCTCTCTCCCTGTCTCTCTCTCTCTCTCTCTCTTTTTCTTTCTTTCTCTCCCTTTTCAGAACTGCGTCCTTCAGTGCAAGGTGGCCTGTCCACCGTGCAGTGTGAAGCGTAAGCTGTGCTTCAACCCCCCCTCTCGCGGCGGCAGCTACTTCATCGCCTCGCGACAACAGCCGGACGAGCCCGTCCAGCACTTGGCCAAGGTTCAATTCTAATCTTTCTCCTATTCTCTTCTAGCGATGTTTGAAGTTGTCATAAAAGATATCTCTGATATATCATGATAGATACAAATAATGAAATTAGTTATCATTTTGCGTGTTGAGGTGCCCCGTGAAGAGCTGCTGATTCGGCCGGTGCCCCCGAACTATCTCGTTGAGGAGCACTACGAGCAGGCATTCGCACGTTGCACTGCATTCGTCGTTCGGTGAGATTAGGAATGAGCGAATACCGTATGCCTCTGAGTTCCGCTTAGGACCTCGCGTGGCAATGACATTGTCGCCGTTCACTGCACACCTGACCTCGCCATCGAGTGCCGCGCACTCCGGAAACTGGCTGGCGGATACCAGTTTTATTGGTTTAGTAATTTTACTTATTTAATTTTTTATACCAAATTTCAGGTTGTTCTGTTCGCGCAGCCAAACTCGACGGACATTGGCTCTTTCATGCAGCCGCACTGCCCGAACATACACGACCTGGACAGCATTCTCAACACCGATCTCTTCGCCTTTGATTACTCCGGGTAAAGGAAAGGGAGGGAAACTGAGATGGATGGATTGAGGGAGACAGGCAGAGATGTAGGAAGGCAAAAGAGAGAGAAGGAAGGGGAGAGAGACTGAGATGGAGACATAGAGAGAAAGAGAGAGAGAGTGAGAGAGAGAGATACGGACGAAGATAAAGAGGGAGAGAGAGAGAGATACGGACGAAGATAAAGAGGGAGAGAGGAAAAAGAAAAGAACGGCAGTTAAATCGTAAGGTCAAGAAGATTCAATTATTTTCCAGGTACGGTTTTAGCACCGGCAAGCCATCCGAGACGAACATGCTGCACGATATTCAAGCTGTCTACGAGCATATTCGTGAGACCATGCCGGAGCGCATGGTTAGAATAAAGGAGGGAGAGAGAGAAAGAGAGAGAGAGAGAGAGAGAGGGAGGAGGGAAGGAGAGAAGCTCTTGTTCAGATTGTGCTCCTTGGCTACTCCATCGGCACCAGCGCAGTGATTCGGCTAGCCGCGAGGAAGCCGGAAGGACTCGCAGGTTACGTAGAAGAACTCTCCTCTCACCCTCTCTCTGTCCTCTCTCACCCTCTCTCTATTCTCTCGCCCTCTCGCTGTCCTCTCACCCTCTCTCAATCCTCTCGCCCTCTCCCTGTCCTCTCACCCTCTCTCTGTCCTCTCACCCTCTCTCTATCCTCTCACCCTCTCTCGGTCCTCTCACCCTCTCCGGGTCCTCTCACCCTCTCACTGTCCTCTCACCCTCTCACTGTCCTCTCACCCTCTGAATATCACCTCTCTCTCAAATCCCTCTCTCTATCATTGCACAAAGCATTATGTTTGTGAGAATGAATCGGTTGAAATGAAGCGGTAATCCATTCCAAATATTCTGATGGTAGCAGGAGTGATTCTGGTGGCTCCATTCACGTCGACCTTCCGCCTCCTCTGCGACAAACCACACCGAAGGCGCAGTTTCTGCGGCGATCCGTTCAACAAGCGGGTTTTTCACTCCATTCTCTTTCTCCCTCTCTCTCCCTCTCTCTCCCTCTCTCCCTCTCTCCATTTCTATCTTTCTGATTTCAGTTTCGACCACATTTCTCAAGTCGACGTTCCCGTTCTCTACGTGCATGGCTTGAGCGATTCAGTATTGTTGATTTAAATCGTCTACTATTCAATCCGCTATCTTTTCAATCTATGGAATAGTTTGCTCTATTGAGTTGTAAATAAGGAAGGAATTAATATCAGGTGATCAGCGAGGAGCACACGCTGGCCCTGGCCGCGCGCACCCCGTGCACTGGCCCGCCCGTCCTCGTCCCCCAAGCCGATCACAGCTGTCAGTAGGCCCCTTCTCTCCCTCCCTCTCTATCTCTCTCGCTCTCTTCTCTCACTCTCTCTCATCTCTCTCTCGCTCTTCTCTCTTCACTCTCTCTCTTCACTGTTACCCTCACGAAAGTTTTCTTTGAATCCGATTAGCAATTATTTTGTCTTGCTTTGTTTCTTTTAAAGAACTTGCTGCGTAAACATGATAGAAAAATGAAGAGCTTGTCTTAATTCCATTCCTTGCAGCAATTCTAAACTTCTCCGACCTGAACACCTTCGCCCGCATGGTCTGCTTCCTGAGGTCTTCTTTTGCTTTCTTGAAACATGAATTGTTTATTTCTTGTATATTTAGATACGACAGCCTCGTTGGCCGCGAGGAATACGACTGCGCTACCTTCTGAGGGAGCGGGAGCATTTGGAGGAGAGCTTCCCTCGCATCTTCTTCTCTTGCTTCTGCTTCAATTTTTCTTTTAAATCGCTAATTTCTCTGCCGATAAAACTGTTGTTGTTTTAAGAACCTATGCACCTTAAAACGTTAATTTCAAAGTGTCTGCAAAAAATTGCAGCATAAGGCGTGAATAACATGGACAAGCGGTGTCATGAAAGAATGAAACTCTAACAAAGCACAAGCTCGAACGCAGCTTAAAAGCGCGCGCTGGTTACTATGGCAACCTGCACAACACGACTAATTTCAGAGAGAAGAATTAAGTTCCCTTTCCGTCAAATCGCTGTTCCATCCCATTAATGAGTCCTTTATGATAAATAATGTATTCCTATAATTATGATAACATGATGAAAAGGATGTCTCGGCGTCCTTCCCGACTTCCGGAACCTGCTCGGGTGGCCAGTGAGAAGCGGCGAAGTCCATCACGAGAAATGAAGCCAGAGAAAGTGGAGAAGAAATCTTCTTCCAAGGAAAAGATCGCTGTCTCCAGCAACAGAGATAGGGAAAAGCCAAAAGAGGAAAAGAAGAAAGTCAAGTTAGTGCTTGTGAATTCTCATATCTTGATCCTTCTGTTTTAAATTATTAAAAAATTTAGAAAGAAAGATGTGCCCCCTGCGCCGCCTCCGCCTCCACCGCCCCCTCCGGAAGTGAGGCTTCGCTTACTGGATCCATTATAACACGATTTGATGATCACTTGTTTAGGATGACTATCCGGATGATTTCGAAGACTACAGTGACGACTTCGAGGAGGACGAAGACGAGAAGGAAGTGGAAGTGGTGACTGTGGAGAAACTCGACAAGGTTCCTACACCTCCGCCACCTCAGCCTCTTCCGCGCTCGATTGAATCAGGTTACTGCTAAATGTATTTATACAAAAGCACATACATATGTACATATGTATGATTCTTCGAAAAGTTATTAAAACAAAATAGAATGAATTAACCGGTATTTAAGAGAGTGGAAAGGAGAACGCGCCAGAAGGGAAGAGCAAGCAGACGCCTGCTGTGGAAGAAACACCGATGATGAGGAGACTGCAGAGCAGACAGGGAGGGAGGCAGGCGAGGGAGCAACCGAGACAACAGCAAGCAGCCGTAACCTTTTATCTGTCATTCTCTCTCTCTCTCTCTCTCTCTCTCTCTTTCTCTCTCTCTCTTTCTCTCTCTCTTCCTTCGCTGCCTCTGTGATTCTCTATGATTACCACCCTCTCTCTGTCTCTTCTGTTTCTCTAGCAAACTCGGATTCTCTCTGCGAGTGAGCGGACGATTGACTTCGGCACAGCCTCAGCAACGGTCAGCTCGGCCGCTCTTTCCGAGGCTGATCGACGATTCCAGACTTTGCGGCAACTGATTGGTCACTTTAGATCTTCCTTCTCCTTTCATCACTTCCTCTTATCCCTATATGTGTATGTAAATCTATTATTGCTGAAGGTCTCGAGCGGACGACTACCGTACTCCTTGCGCAACCTCCCGTCAAAGATTACGACTTCTACATGGAGATGTTCGGCAATTCTGATCGGGCTCAGGCCTACGTGCAGACAGGCGAAGACGACATCACAGAGGAGAGCCAGACTGAACCAGCAGACTGCACCCACAAGTGGACGCAGCATCCACCAGTGGTCAGCGAGCGAGAGTAGAGGCAGAAGAGAGAGAGAGAGAGAGAGAGAGAGAGAGAGAGGAGGGAGAACGAGGGAGCGAGGAGAGAGAGAAAGAAGAGAGCGCGAGAGCGAGGAGAGGGAGAGAGCGAGAAAGAGAAAGAGAGAGAGAGAGAGAGAGAGAGAGAGAGAGAGAGAGGAGAGAGACCGAGGGAGCGAGGAGAGAGAGAGAAGAGAGAGAGAGAGAGAGGGCGAGGAGAGGGAGAGAGAGAGAGAGAGGCTGGAAGACTAGAACAGAAAAAGTGGATAAAACTAATGTTGTCCAGGACGACTTTGGCTGGGGAGCAGAGGGATCGGCTGGTATGCAGTCGCTGAACATTGAAGATAACGACCTCCGAATCTTCAGAGACAATCCTCTCAGGGATGAGAAACTTCGTCGCTTCCTAGACATCTCTTCGCAGGTCAGTCTATTATCCTGGCTCTCTCTCTCACTCTCTTCTTTCAATCTTGCTCTCTCACTCTCTTTCGTCCCCTTGCACTCTCACTCTCTGCTCTCCCTTTCTCTTTCCTTTTTCTCCTCATTCGATCACCTCAGGTTGTCATCGATCTTCTCTCCTCGAACCAGCGACGCCGTATTGCGATCTCCGATGAAGTCGCTTCGATGCAGAACAAATGCCGCTTTTCCTTCTCCGCCGGCTACAACGCTCTTGAGCTGCCGCCTTCCACAGCGAAGGGTAACAGAGAGAGAAGGAGATAGAGAGAAGGAAAGAGAGAGGGAGAGAAGTAGAGAGAGAGAAGGAGAGAGAGAAGGAGAGAGAGAGAGAGAGATGCTACCCAGTATACCGCGCGACTGCCTTGGCCCGTTCCCCCCGTGACTTGTCTTCTCTTCTGGCTGCCTTCTCCATCCAAGAGGCGATCGCCACTCCCCTCGTGCAGCGCTCTCTCCTCGCAGAGTTCTCTCTCCTCGAACGGATGCCCCCGCAGAGGTGGGCATCCTTATTAGTCAATTACATAATAAGGAGTATTTGTACAGGGTATTCTTAGCCGAATCCGAGGTCTCCGCCTGCTGCTATTCTCATGACGGATCAATTCTCTTTGCTGGCTTGGTCAGAGAGAAGAGATACAGAGAATAGGAGAGAGATGAGAGAAGTGAGAGAGAGAGAGAAAGGGAGAGAGAGGGAATGTCTCCATCAGCGTGATGGCAGCTGCGTAGCGTGGGATCTGATGGAGGCGGCGGCCTCCTTCGAGAAGTCGCTTCCTTGGACTGACATGAAGGAGGGAATTCCCTTGAGGTAACATAGTTACTATGCAAATTAAAGAAAAAAGTTAAGAAGTTTGAACAATGTTGAGAGAGCCTTCATTCGACACTTCCTTCATGGCGTCGACAATTCATGGAAAGGAAGTGGCGGCGATCGTGAGCCTTCAGATGGCGGCCAGCGAGGAAGGGTCAGCCACTTTTAGGGCCAGAAGCAGAGACACTTTGGAGTGTGCTCGAAGATCAAGCCTTATCTGCCGTGGTTGAGAGTGACGCAGCTGTGTGCCCTGGACGAGTCTGGAGTGGTGTCGATGTGGACGGTGCATCGGGAGAGCTTGGAGGTGGCGGTGGCTGGCACCCGGCCCGGCAGTCGACTCCTCCTCGCACTCGCCGCCGTGCTACGGCCGGACCCCGCCATTCTCAGGTACGAAGGCTTGGCTAACTTGCATTATTTCAAATTCCAAGTATGTATGTATGTATGTAGAGTTTGTGTTTCTGCTTGGTATGTATGTACCTACATACTATGTACATAAACAAATTTATGCAGATTACGTATATGTATATTAACCTTTTCCACTGTCACTTCTCTATGTTTCCTATTTGCCGCAGACAATCTTCCTCTCCAACCTTCCTGATAGCGAACTGCCTGGCCGCCGTCCCTTCTCGTGAGCCCCTCCAGCTTCTCCTTGGAACGGATAGCGGCTTCATTATGAGTCTCTCGCGCTCCTTGAAGGGAAGCTCCGCCCACTCCGGCCCGCGGCTCTACAAATCGCCCATGCGTACGGCCATGTTTTCTTAAAGATATATTTTGTCACTTCATATTTCCTCCTGCGAAATCTTCTCTGCAAGATGTCAATTATCACTACCGTGTTTAGAATGTTTCGGCGAGATCATCTGCATTCGGTTTTCGCCTTTCGATAAGAGTATCCTCGCGGTATGTCGATGAAATGATGATCTCTCTCTCTTTCTCTCTCTCTCTGTCTCTTTTCTATCTCTCTCTCGCTCACACATACATACATACTCTCTCTCTCTCTCTCTCTCTCTCTCTCTCTTTCTCTGTCTCTTATCTATCTCTCTCTCGCTCACACATACATACATACTCTCTCTCTCTATCTCTTCTCTATCTATCTGTATTCCTTTGCTTCTTGCCAGGCGGGTCTGTCCACTGGAAGCGCGTCAATCCATCGCTCTGGGCAATCTGCTCCTCTACTCGTACTCACTCCCCGGGCTCCTCTCGTTCACCCGCACTCGCTCTCGAGTGGTCACCCATGTATAGCAGAGAGAGAGAGAGAGAGAGAGAGAGAGAGAGAGGAGAAGGAAGAGAGAGAGAGAGAGGGAGAGAAACGAGGGAGAGAGAAGGAGGAAGAGAGACGCAGACAAGGAAAGACGTATAGATGGAGAGAAAAATAGTGATTAGGAGTGAGAGAGCTGCGAAATCTTGGAATGGTGAATGGCTTCTCAGTTGCCACACGGTCTTCTACACGATGCACCAGTCTGGCCATCTCCTCTCTTGGAATCTCGCAATCGGCAAAACACCTCAGGTAGTACAATTAGAAAAAGGCTAGGTGTTAAGCTTTTGGACCAATGACTCAATAATTCCGTTGTTGTGTTCACCATCTTGTGTTTGAAATGGCAATAAATAAGTAAAATGAAGGAGGCCACTTGCAGGCGGTTTCGGATATGGCGAGTGAGCGATTTCCTCGCATCTCAGCAACCCTCGTCTGGAAGGATAGATATGAAGAGGTGGATTGCGAGGGCAGTGGAGGAGGCATTGCATATCTCGTTAGACTTGCTGGCTGTGTTCCATCGAGAAGACAAGAAAAGCATTCCAGGCTCTCGGTCACGAAGACGGGCAAGTCCACGTGCATGCCCTTGAGCCAGTCAAGGCAACGACTTCTGTTTCTCTCGCTGCCCTCCTTAAACGCCTTGAATCAGGCATAACCTAACTCTCCAATCGTCGTTTACTTTCATAGTGATTCATCTAAACGAAACGCAGTTTTATTTCTTTCTTAAGAGCGCGGGTTTTTTTAACAAATTAATTCGTGTGAGATGTGATTAATTTATTGCCACAAGGAGTGAATGTACTCGTAATAATGAACCCGTATTGACTGACAATCTATACAAGAAAGATCTATACAAGAAAGAAAAAGATGAAGACGGGTAACATCCCAGGAGAAACCATGCCGAGTCATGGATTAAATAAATGAAATAGCTAATGGCAAGTAAAGAACAAATTTAAATTATTTTAAACGATTTTCATGCAATGACCCGGGAAGGCTGTCATGGCGCGGTCCTGGCTTCCTCTGCAATACAAAATAATATGCAGAATAATAATCCCCCAATTGGTTTGATATAAAAAAGAACAGTAAATACTAAATCGCTCACTTTGTAAATATAAACAGAAAAATATGACGTAAGAAAGAACGAATGATCTAACATGAGTGGATTGTAGCCGTAGATGTTCGTGAAGAGAGTAACACACTTGTCTCGCTTGCCGTAGTGTGCTCCACCTCCAGAAAGGCCAACCTTACACTTTTTACACCTTGAAAATACGAATAGAACATGAACACATCTTAATCAGTAATATATTATAAACTGAAGTAGAAACGAAGAAACGAACTGATAAGATGTCTTGTGACCAATCTTGATGGGAGACTTGCGAGTGAGATGCGAAGCCAAGAAGTTCATGGCGATATCCTCGCAGTTCTTTATAGAATCGATGTGAGAGAGAATCGTCTTTGGCTGGCGAAAATACTCGTACATAAAGTTCTAAATAAGGATTTGTATATATCACAAAGTAAAAGACGATTGACACAAACTCGATGAAGGAACGCGAATCCAGTGAGAATCATTGAATACTCGCACGAGCTGGACGCTCCGTAAGTGCCTCTGCCGTTGCGCCAGCCATGGAAGCGGTCAGGGAAACCTACCAAGCGGTCCGTGTTACTTCGCCAGACTCTGGAAGGGAGAGAGAGAGAGAGAGAGAATAGGAAGGAGAGAATAGAAACTCAAGAATGGTAACTGGAGTAACGGAGAGGTTGCTTTGATGTTTAAAAGTAGAATGAAACCTGAAAGCGAATTCGATCTCGTCGTGTGCGACGTCGATGTCGTCGTCAAGCGAGACAACGGCCTCCGTCTCGAGTCGGTCGAAGGGCAGAAATCGATTGTTGAGGCTGTTGGCCTCGGGCAGAATGAACTCGACGGGGACGTGGATGGAGGGCCACGAGATGTTCGAGGGCGAGCGGGCCAGGTTGTTCCACACCACCAGCACCCGAAAAATAAATGCCAAACGTTTCGTGTCTCCAGAACTTCATATTCTCGAGAGAGAAAAAGTATAGTGAATCAATTTTTGGTCGTATTGCCTTAAAACCTTGTTGAGATGTGGAGTGCCATTTAATTCTTCGAGAAGATTCTTCAGTCCGTCATCTCGGTTGTAGGTTAGAACTATCACTGAAAGCAGCATACTTAAGGTGTTTACAATTGTGATTCTCTCTATATCCCTTCCTCTCTCTCCCTCTCTCTCGTATATATAATCTTCCTTTTAATATGTATTCAAATAAAGAGGAGAAATCTAGCTGACCCGTGTACTGCTCTGCCACTCGATTCCCTCCTAATGAACCTTCGTACTGCTCAAAGGAATGCGCACCGAACACCGGCTCCATTCCCCTGAATATTTCCACTTGTGCTTTGCTTTTTTTTTAAAGATTTTATAAATACCGAATTCATCACCGTTTGCTACGCACGAATCTGATTCAACAAATGTGATCAAAGCAGTTGTGAGAAATGTTCCCTAAGCGCATTTTGAAAGAGCAAACCGTAATTTATGCTTAAATAAGAGCAATTTGCATTTATAAGTGCCACGCTCTGCACTCCAACCGGGAGCACATGCCTCTGTCTCTCTCGCTCACTCTTCCTTTCGCTCTATCTCTCTCCCTTTTCCTTTCAACTCTCTCTTATTCCTTTCGCCTGTTATTCCCCTTCCTCTCTATCTTTCTCGTCTTTTTCTCTCCCGCTCTCCCTCTGTCCTTTCCTTCTCTTTCGCACACTCAGAACGCTTCATCGAGATTTGATCCACAATGAGAAGTGCCACGTTTTACAAAAAGGGAACTCAGGCAAACGTCAACAAAGAAGGACTCTAAACACACTTTAGCACGCTAGGTTTTTGAATGCACTTGAAAGCTGACGCTCATGGCGTTGTTGATTAGGATAAAGGATGATGTGACTGCTAAAGAGAATGAAAGGAAGATAACCAACTGTTGACTGTCTTCATAATGTTCCACTTCGGCAAGCATCGAATGGTCGTCATAGAGAGAAGGAGGAAGGAAGGCGACGTCTCTTCCATTATTCCATAGCGCGTACGAGTGCTGTAATTTACATTTTGTAAGATTATTGAAATATTTACAGTACAAGAGGTTTTCGCAAACTACCGCCATAGGTTACATTTCGGTGCATGAATACCGTAGCAGAAATGAGAGAGTGACGTGAACAGGGCGACTGAATGCGTCGATGATTCCCTTCAGTGAAGTTGCTGTCTGGCGTGTAAGAGAGCGGAGCGGAGTAGGAGTCATGGAAGGCGGGCTTGGTGGGGGTGACTGAGGCAGTGCGGAGTGGCAAGGAGAGGCGCGAAGTTAACGCGGAGAGGACCGCGCTAGAGAAACCTAAAAATTTAATTAATACTTTCGATTGAGTCAAAAATTAATTAATTAATTAGAAATTTTCGAGAGAAAAAGAAGAAACCGTCAGCGTCATTGAGAAAAGAGTCGAGGAAAATTCTTCCTCTTCTCTTGTACTCAAGAAGAGTCGGCACAGACAAGCCAACGAGAAGAGAATTGAGAGAGCCGAATCGCTCCAGGGGAAATTGCACTGAAGCCAGACGCCAGTCCAGGAATTCTACAATAACGAGGGCTGGGGTTTAATAACTTATGAGAATTGAAGAATATAATGAAATGGATACAACCTTGGAATGGCAGACGAGGATGTCGGCGAATCGTGAGAACAACTGGAATTGCACCGGCGCGGAGAGAAGCGAGAAGGAGAGACTGGAAGCGGGAGGAAGGAGGGAGTACCGCAAAGGTGGACTGAGACAACTCTTCCGCTGCTGCAAGCATTGAAGCTTCGTGCGATTTCATCAAGTGATTGGTGGAAGAAGCAAAGAATTTCTGGAATACGCAACCCGCGGCGGCGACCTACCATATTCATCGTCATGGTTGGACACATCCACACAGATGGCACCTTCCGAATTGCTCAGCTTCGACAGTTCTTCCTTCGGCCACACGTTCTCCTCGTCCCGCACGACAGCCAACAGATGCTAAATGGAAACAAGGTTTTAAATTAAATTTAAATTTTTTTTAAATTTATTAATGTGAGTTCTATAAAACTGAACGGAGAACTGTGACCTCTCGCCAGAGAGGGAGCAGCGCCGTTCGGTTCATCCAGAAATCCTCCTTCTTTCTCTCCAGCGACGCAACCGACCCGATAAAATCGACATCCGAACGGAAAGAGCTGATTGTGAGAATTTCATGAGTAAACCATCTCAAAATCCGGTATAGTTTTAAAAGAAAATATACTATCCAAATCTACTCCAATTGCCGCACCCTTGAATTGGAAAGTTGGCCTGGAGGAGAATTTCCTTGCCAGCAGGCTCGATTTCGATAGACTCGTTTACGTTGACTACTAGATGATTTGTTCCGCCCGACCAGTGAGCCAACGAAGTCAGCTCTATGGATCCTGTGTGAGAAGAAGCTCTTCTGTCATGGACCGCCATCGAGGCATTTGCCAGTCTTCAAGGAGCTCTGCTTGAAGAGAATGGCGAGTTCTAACCATCGTAAATGGCAATGAAGAAGCAAGCATCCTTCTCTTTCTTGGTAGCGAAAAGAGAAGCGGCGAAGGCTGCAGCGAGAGGATGCGGAGATTCGTACACGAAAACTCGCAGCGGAGAATCGGGAGGGCAACGACTGAATACAAAGCATTTATTCATCCAGAAAAAAGGATCTCCTCGCCAAATGAAATGCTTTCATTTTTCAGGCTTACGATCCAATTAAAAAAATTGTGTTCTCTTTCCAGTTACACATCTAGTAAAACAAGGTAGATTACACTGAAATTATGAAAATGAATTGACCTGAAATCGATTGCCGTCTCTCTCGCTGATTGTTCTTGCTTTCTGCTCAGATTGTCAAGATATTCACCATTGGAGCTTTGCCACTTTAGCATGCCCGCGAACTTATTCATATCCACCAGGGAATCTTCAGCGAAGAATACAACCAAGAGAAGCAGAGTCAGTGTTAGAGTTATCACAATCTGAATGGCAAAGATGGAAGTGTGATCCAGTGATGTCAAAATGAAGGCATTTCAATCATAATTTTAAAAATACATCCAAAATGTAATTAAGAAATCTTGCCATGCATTGGAAGTAACATTGCTGCAGTCGAGGACGGCGAATCTGCAAGAGAGATTGGAGAAACTACATGCAGAGAGATAAAGTAAGAGCGAAATATAGAAAGAGAAGGCAGAGGGAGAGAGAGAGAGAGAGAAAGAGAGAGGAGAGAGAGAGAAGCCTACACTACATAATTCTTTAATATCATTTATTAATTAATATTTTTTAAGTCGAAAACTTCAATTAAATAATACATTTCTTCCAAACCATTTGCACGGACACCGTTGACGGCGGCACACCAAGACCTTTGTCGAGTGTTCTGCGGGAATGCCAGAGATTATCATACAGGTTCTAACTGTTTCGATATAGAAACGATCAATTCCATAGTAATACGCATGAATAAAAGGAGACTCGACGACACAGAGTTGCTGTGGCAGCCAAGGATGCGGAGTGACACTTTTCATGCCACATCCCTCCCCTCTCGGTGCCTCTTGCCACGAACAGGCGAAGGCGCATCCCAAACACTATCTGATTCAACAGACTTCGTCATATTTTGTGTTCCAGACTTCTCCCTTTCAAAACTCTGTTTTCTGTAATCTACTCTCTCTCTATCTCTCTTTCTTTCTCTAAGCTACTCTCGTTCTCTCTTTATCTCTCTCGCTCTTTTAACCCTGCCCGGCCTGCGGTACAATGATTTGATTATAACTCTTAACTGACTGCATCTGCTTTCTTTTCATTCCTCATTCTCTATCGCTCTTTTCTCTGCATCCTCACCGTACTCTGCCATTTGGTTTATCATAATAAGTCATGACAAAGTGGCTTACGCAAAAGGACAGCAAATAAAGCGTGAGTAAGAGAAGAGTGAGAAGGTGAAAAAGTATGAGTATGACCGAGGTGAATATTTTTTATTCAAAGCGTCAAATACTATGCAAGAGGAATTGAGAATAACCTGAGAGAGAGAGAGAGAGAGAGAGAGAGAGAGTTTGAGTGAATGAGTGAGAAAGCGAGGGAGAGAAAGCGAGCGTGAGAGAGAGAGTGAGAGAGAATTCTCCAAAATACTATATGTGTGTGGGTTGCGGCCTCCTGGCCGTCCTGACAGTGGTCATCAGCGTCTCCCCGTATTCTATGTTCTTTCGCCACTCTCAGTCAGAACTTAGAAGGCTGTATAATTTGAATGAATTTTTAATCTCAACATTTTAATAGTAAATCTTTAGAATCGGTTCAGGCATGTTTGAGAAATAAATTTTTAAATTTGCTAAGCAAGTCAGAAGTCATGGGTTGCAGGTTCAAAGCCGGACGCTGGCAACATTCTGGGCGGATGTACAGAAATAACCTTTGTATGCATTCAACGATAAAATAACAAGGAGGGAGAGGCGGGCGTACATACATACATACATAGATATAGTAACCTCATAATACACGCCGTTCATAGGTCCCCTTTACCTTGCTTATAATTAGGAATACTCCCTAGAGGCCCATTTCGTAAAATTGATAATTTTACGAATATTTTTTCTATATGCAAGTGGTCCACGATCTAGGCCTTCATTATTCTGACAAACTGAATTTCGAACACCATATAAGTCAGCGTTCGCGCGTCCTCAACAAGCGTATGTATGTAGTACCTACATATGTACATACATACATACTATTTTGATTACTGACGTTAGGGCAATCCTTGAATACTATTCCACAATTTGGAACCAAAACAAATCAGATTATGTATCTGGAATATTCAGAGGGACTACACGAGACGCGTGTGCAAGCGTATGGGGCACCAATCAAGACCCCTTCGTTGAGGAGGCACCAAGCAAATCCCATTCTTGCCTTTAAAATCTCCAGTGATAGAACTTAAATCTCTCCCTTCAGTTTCTTCTCTTTCAAACCCAATTAGGATAGCGAAAAGAGTCGAGAGAACGTGATAGAAGGGCAGAGACAGAGGGAGAAAGAATGTGAAGACGAATACATGTTAAACGAAGTGCGATAGGATAACGTGATCGCAAAATATGTGGAATTCCAACTGAGAATCGTGGAGATTACTGGGAAAGGGAATAAAGACATAGTGAAAGCATTGTAAAGGAACGGAATCATTTACATCTTTTCAAATCTCCTTTTTTCAAAAGCGTTTGAAGACATAAAGGCGACTTGTGGCTAAAATGATCACTCGCAAAAGTCTTCGATACATTCTTTTCATGGATGGTAAGTAGTAAATAACTTTAGCCGTCTTTCGTTGGAGAGGGTTCTTCAGAAGGAAGAGAAAGAGCAGGAACATTTGCTTGCAGTTCAAGTCTGATCAAGATGGTAATGCATCCCTGCAACGGCCGCTTGAACCCTTGCCGTCTGACGCATCACACGTGCGGGCGAAGAAATTACAGGGATCATACTATGAACTTCTTTCAATGTTAAAAACAACATGCATTTTTATCTATTTTTTAATCATACGACAATAAACGATATGCTCAAGAGGAGGTGAAATGCACAGCTATCCACTGACAATGAGAAGTCAAATCATTTGCAAAAACGCACGCAAATATTTTATCAACCCGTTGTCTTACAACCCAACAGAATAACTATCACCAGTAATAAAATGAAAGACCTTCCTTAACGAAAGACTCCTAGCGAATATTTGGGCATTGAATGAATAAGTGAGCCACGACACATCAGATGCTTTTCATACACTTTCCAGGGTGAGCTGCTTGGGATCTTTCTTGGCTCCCGCTGAAAGAAGCATGTTGTTAGCAGTTAGATGGTAAGGATAGATTGTGGTTGTAAGAGTGAAAGAAGATTGAGACTGACATGAGTGGATTGTAGCCATAGATGCGAGTGAAGAGAGTGATGCAGCCATCTCGCTTTTCGTAGTGCTTACCAGTGGAGGAAAGCCCGACCTGGCACTTCTTACACCTTCAAGGCATTTAATTATTCTTATTCTTACAAATCGTTACGTCTCTTAAGCAATGCTTACTTACTGGAAGGTAGATTTGTCTGCAATTTTAACGGGGGCTTTTCTCGTAAGATGCGAGACAAGAAAGTTCATGGCGATGTCCTCGCAGTTCATGATAGAATCGATATGGGAAAGAATCGCCCTCGGCTGACGGAAGTACTCGTACAAAAAGTTCTGAATTCATCATAATTTCCATTATGTACTACAACAAGAATTATCACGAACTAACTCTGTGAATGAACGCATATCCAGTGAGAATCAATGAGAACTCGCACGACGCACCGGTACCGTATGCACCTTTTCCACCCTTCCACTTATGATAACGGCTCGGGAATCCGACCAGGCGGTCTGGACTTCCACGCCAGACTCTGCAACGATAGAAATACAGACCGCAAGACAGGGAGAGAGAGAGAGAAAGAAAGGAAGCGAGAGAGAGAGAGAGAAAGATAAAGATTCCAGAGGACCGAAACGCGAACTCCAGTTCATCGTGGGTGACATCGATGTCGTCGTCAAGCGAGACAACGGCGTCCGTCTCGAGTCGGTCAAAGGGCAGAAATCGATTGTTGAGACTGTTGGCCTCGGGCAGAATGAACTCGACGGGGACGTGGAGAGAAGACCACGAGATGTTCGAGGGTGAGCGGGCCAGGTTGTTCCAGACCACCAGCACCCGAAAATCAAAGATTTTTTTGAGCACCAGTCAGAATTTGTTATGAACTGTTCTAATAGCATATAACAAAATGCACCTACATACATATACACAATTAGGATAAGAAATAATAGGAAGACACAACCTTGTTCAGATGCGGACAGCCGTTCAAGTTTTCCAGAACATTGATAAGGCCAAGGTCGCGGTCGTAGGTCAGAATAACGGCTGAATTAAGGATGGAATAGCCAATTGGAATAGATATTAAAGTTACGTATAAGAGTGTGTAAGAATTGCGCTCAGAGCCAATAAATAGATCTCGGTGCTTTCGTTAAAAAGTGCGTTGTACCGGTGAACTGCTCTTCCCGTCGCTGGCCGCCGAGGGAACTTCCATACTTTACTATGGAGTGAATTCCGTACAGTGACGATACACCTCTGAATTTCGTCAAGATACAACAAGGATGCAAATGTGTGAAATATATAATAATAATTGAAAACTTCAGAGGTGAAACGCACTGCTGAGTGTCCTCGTAGTGCTCCACTTCTGCGGGCATCGAGTGTTCATCGTAGAGAGAAGGAGAAAGAAGGGCGACGTCTCTTCCGTTATTCCACAAGGAGTATGAGTGCTGCAGGAAAGAGAGAGAGATGCGAGATAACCACCATTTTAGTGTTTCTAACTGTAGAATAGTCTAGAGAGGGGTGCTGAGTGGCCGGAGAGGAGATCCGTTGATGTGTCTGATTGGACAAAGTGCCCTTTATGGTGTGAAGGAGGGGAGGAGAGAAGGAGCCATTGAAGGGAGATTTGGATGGGGTGGGAGAAGCTGCCCGAGGGGACAGCGAAAGCCGAGAAGAAAGCGCTGCCAGCAGAGCGTGCGAGAAACCTGCACATTTCCTTCGTCTTCTTTTAATGTTAAATATTAATAAAAAAGCAAAGTAAACATTATACTTGGCAAAAGAATGATTTAATAAAGCAGAAAAATTAAAAAAAGGAAACCGTCGGCGTCATTGAGATAAGCATCGAGGAAGATTCGCCCTCTTCTGCGAAACTCGAGAAGAGTTGGCACTGGCAGCCCGGCTAGAAGAGAAGCCAGAGAAGCGAGACGCTCCAGTGGAAAGTTCACTGAGGCCAGTCGCCAGTCGAGGAAGTCTGACGATCGCATTTGGATATTTTGAAGGCAAGGTGAACAGACGATAGATTAATGTATTCTTAGATAATAAGATTAATCTCTGTATGTACATATGTACATACATTATGTATGTATGTATGTATGTATGTATGTATGTATGTATGTATGTATGTATGTATGTATGTATGTACGTTCCAAACATATGGTTCAAGTAAAAAAAACATTTTGATAAAATCAAAAGTTCGCGTTCTAATGTGCGCCACTTTATATATGTACATAAATATGATAATTAATAAATAAGTATGCACAACGAAAAGTACGCAGTAAATAACCCTGAAAGGTAGGTTTGGCCTCCGATCCGACAGAATGACTGGGATGGCGCCAGCCCGCAGAGAAGCGAGAAGATGAAGCTGGAATGTGGGAGAAGGCAGCAGCACGGCGAACAGCGACGAGGAAAAGGCTCGTGCTAAAACTTTTACTACTGTTCTCAGATCCCAATATTCTTTTAATTTTTGTTGACTAATTCAATTCTAGCTTATTGTTTGTGGTTATGAAATGTATATGCCAACTAGTGTATTCACTAACCACATTGCTTGTGATCCTTGGATGCATGACATTCTACTCGGAGAACGCCTTCTGCTCTGGCCAACTTGGCCATCTCCGCCTCAGGCCATTTACTCTCTCCGTCCAGAACAACCACCAGCTTATGCTGAATTGAACTTAATTTACGGCATGAATAAGTCAGCGCGTGGTAAAAACAGTATAGCATGAATTATTATAAGGAGAAAATGTGAAGTGAATGCAAGATAACATGAGTAAAATAATATGGTAATTAATAATGAAATAATATTTTGAAACTGATAGTTGCCATAGGGAGAAACGTTTATCTTGGAGTCGTAAAATATGATCAGGGAGGCGAGCGCCATGGGGACTGACACGCTTATACGGCACGAAAAGAGAGTCAGCTAAGTGAATGGCAGAGGAGAGTTGGTGGTACATGGATTCAACATCTGTGGTGGAGAAATGAAGGGAAGGGAAACCAATATCAAGAAGGAATGTATTGGTGGAAACATAATCAGCATTAGAATAATCTTTAATATAAGTAAAATAAAAGTGGGGCGAGCAAAGGAGAGAGAAATATCAGCGTTAATAGCGGAGTGGTCGGAAGAGGAGAAAGGAGGGGAGACTCTAGTGTTGGAAACAAGACGGGGGTGTTGTACACTAAAAGATCTAAAAAGTGGTTGTTTCAAGTAGCTGGACGAGCTGATTGAGAGAAAGTAAGGACTTGAAAAGACTCACGCTTAGTAATTCTAACCTCGCGATGTAACGGCAGAAGACTCGTCCGATTTTGCCAAGAGTGATCATTCCTCTTCTCCAGAAAAGCAACTGATCCAATGAAGTCGACGTCCCCGCGAAAGCCGCTAAATTCGAAACACTTATGCGTATTTCATTTATGGCATAAAAATGTTTCAGTTAAGATTGCAATCTATATTCACTTACTTTTCCAGAAAGTTTTCCTGAAGCAGAATCTCTCCTGCGATGGGTTCAAGTTGCCTTGTCCTATCAACGTTGACAATTAAATGATTTGTGCCAGCCGACCAATGCTCGAGGCGGGCTCGAGATGTCGAGGCTATGAAGAAAAGAATGAAGCAGACCAGAGAATGGAAGAGAGCTCAGAGATCACCATTGACAACTGCGATGAAGAAACAAGCGTCGCTGGCATTCTTGGTGGAGTACGCTGAAGTGGCTAAGGCAGTCGCGAGGGGATGCGCAGAATCGTAGACAAAGACTCGCAGCGGAGCATCCGCAGGGCAGCGACTATTGAGAATTGCTAAGCACAATGTAAAGAATCATAAGAGAAACAAATTTGATGATAGTTTGTTTTTTTGATTGGAGAATTTTTTTGGTTAAAACCTGTAATCTATGAGCGGCACCGTTGACAGTGACCGTCTGCCTCCTTCCTTATCTAACCAAATGCCGTCGTTCTCTGTCCAGTTCAAAATATTTGCAGTGAATTTGTCGACAGTAATCGTTGCATCTTCAGAGAAGATGACAACCATGAGAAGCAGGGCAATCGTCACCACAATTACAAGCTCAACAGGAAAAGAATGAGGAGAATTGAAGATGAATGTATGGGCAAAGAAAATTAGAAAAGAATGACGGAAGAGGAGATAAACTGACAACTGACGCCCGAAGACAAGAGCGGAGGGTGGATCGGCCCGTGCGGAGCGAGGCGGTCTCTCCTTCTGGCAACGAACGGTAGACAAGTCGGATCAGGCTTCCTGAGAATTGACTGAATTATTCTTTCTCTTAATTTTTTTGGTTCCCTTTTACTTTATTAAAGAAAGATAAGCAATACGAAATAAAAATAGAATATTGTAGTTTGACGTGACAGATAAAGGGAATGCAAGAAGAACGAAACTGACGTGGTTGCCCCTTGCCCTTCCAATGAGACGGCATGCTCGAGTTCTTCTCTGCAACTCAAATTGTTCTTTCACCACAGTTTCTTTTCAACCTTTACACTAAACTTTGCACTTCTTTTCTCAATGTTGGAACGTTCAAATTGTTGAAGTGATAAGGGAAATAAATATGAAATGACGCATGGTTGTGGGGAGGATGAGCGCTGTATCCTTGGTTCACCTTGCGGAGAGAGAAAGCAAACGCTTCTTCTGTAATGAAGCTCGCCGCCTTCTTCTCTGTCGTTAGGGTGTGGAAGAGGACGAGGGAACTGGCGCAGCAACGCTTTTATCAAACAATCGGACCGAAGGCAACAATAAATGATACGAGGGAGGGGGAAGAAACCGCTCCCAAGGAGCGCGACCAAGCAGACTGACTTGAAATGTCAGGAAAATGATCACGTTAATATCGTGATTGCATAATGAATGTGCACTAGGGTAAATCAGAATAGTGCAAAAGGGCAAAGGATAGGATGAGAAGGGGATTTGCATGACACTTCTGATAAAGAAGAGCGATTCAACAAATCAGACACACATTTTCACAACAGCTCTATCGCGTGAAAAGTGCATGCGAGAGGTGAACAAAGACAGAAAAATGTTTGAAGCTTGATCTCAACATTTTGACAAAAGCACGAGGAAGCAGAACATGTAAAAGGAATGTGTAGATCAACCAGCCAATCACAAGCTTTCACTCGCAGACCCCATCTCCACAGCAATTTCTCGCCACAGTACACAGCTTCTCATTATTTCTGTAGGGCGAAACTAACTCGTCCTTTGCTAGAAGAATGAAGTCTGGTGGGCGGGGGGGTCATCGTGACAGAGAAAGTAAGAAGGACCATGTGAGACGGGCCGGGTGAAGTTACCCTAGAAACCATGTTTTCTTCTCTGCCTTCGAGGGTTGGAATTCATATATTGAAATCACCAAAAGTCTCAAGCTTCAGCAGCGTCCATTGTTTTCGCATGAAAAGGAGGAGGAGCTGAGTGAACTTCGTTGTTGGGATATTGTGAATGGTATCATTCTTGAGCAAAATGAACAAGTACTCTGAGATGAACAGCGCTTCCAGAAGAGAATAGGTAAAAAAGGAGGATGGAAGAAATAAGATAACATTAAACATTTGTTGGCTCTGGAACCGTCTGGTGACGTGTCTGGGACAGCTGTGAATGGGTATGCGATTTGCACGAATCGAACAAACAACCACGATAATCCGCTAACATTTGTATGTACATGACAGATGAGCAAAATATTCGATACTTCTCAGCATTCGAGAACAGGAGGCGAAAAGTCTATAGTTAAAAGAATTGCTTTCCTTTGAATTGTTGGAAGAAACATTCTCCAGGCAATATGAACCGACAGTAAAGAACTTGTTCAAAAGCAGTTCTCACTGTTTTTTAGTCGGTCTTTCATGCTGCCGAACTAATTATAAGTGAGGAAGTTGCATAAAGAGCATTATTTGAAGTCTCGCATTCGCCTTTTCTTCTGGTTCTTATCAGTTTGTCTTCCTGGCTATCATTGGAATAAGATGACAAATATTTCTGTAGCAGCCACACCCTTTTCATCATCTCTTCTGATTTTGTGGAGAAGGCAATACGATCAATCTCTTAAATTGAAGAAATACTTTTAAAAATCATTCAATCGTTAATGATACTCGCAGATTTTCTCCATGACTTTTGGTTCAACTCTCCAAAGTCGTTTTTACAACGGCTGTTTGCGAGAACGCAGCGATCCGGAATGTGAGGCGGTGGTTGATTGGCAGTTGTCTTGTCTTGAGATCCGAAGGGCTCGAGTTCGAACCCGCTTGGGAACAGAAACCTTCTACTCCACGCGTGCAACGTTCTATTCTCCGTTGCATGCACTTACTATTCGAAGGAAGATGGAACTGGCGCCTTCATAGTCCGTGGCTGCTTCAATGCAGTCAGGGCTCCAACTGGGTCTACAACTTTTCCTATTATTGAGAATAATGTTCTCTTTCTACCTCGATAAAGCCAAAATCTGTCCGAAACGTCAAACGAAGCTCTGCAGCAGTTAATCTTTTGTATTCATCTGAGATATACTTTACATGATGCTCCATTTTTTAGCCTGGATGTCACGTCATCGTTGGCATTTCTCATTTCAACAAAACCGGCCTAATGAATGACAGGTATTTTTAGAGTCGACTTGTCTTTGTAAAATAAAATCAAGGTGACCTAGTTATTCGTTAGCAAGATTTTGTTTCCATGTCTTGAAAATTCTTCAATGTTTGCAGAAAAATGACCTCATGAATCCACCATATGGCTATTTTATGATTAAGCGAACATCTCACGACATCTTGTGCAAATGATTTTCATTATGAATATGATTTCCTTGGGGAATTCAGGCAGTTGTTGTCATTGGAGCTGGCTACTCAGTCGCGATTTAAGAGTCCACGGAAGTCATTCGAAGTATACAAACATAGTTCTCTCTCTCTCCCTCTCTCTATCTCACTCTATCTCTCTTTCTCCCTCTCTCTCTATCTTCTCACTCTATATCTCTCTCAATCTCTCTATCTCACTCTATCTTTCTCTCTCTCCCTCTCTCTGTCTCACTCTATCTCTCTCTTTCTCTCTCTCGAAGGAGAGGATGTTGTTATTTTCACGGAATGATACGAAAGATCAGGAGAACAAGTCGGAAGATTTAAATGCAGATTCAGCATCTTTGCAGAGGAGGCAAACATGTGAACAAAAATATCTTCTGACTAATTCATTTCGCGTTGACGTAGATCTTGTGCCATCCTAGTTTCTGTCCTTTTTCTTATACTTTCTTCGACTCTTTCAGGACTCTTTCTTTTATCCGAAGTACTAATTGTAAGACGAAGAACTAAAAAATAAAGCTAATTCTCCAGCTGTCCAACACCATATACTTTCATTTCCATTTCATCTTACAGATTAATTTCTTATAAATGACGATATTTCCTGTCCATCCATCTTTGATCATTCTCTTGCTATCCATTCATGTGTTTGTTCAAATCTATGTACGTCATAAAAAAAAATCTCGTTTGTCATTGTTTTGTGCCTTGGAGATTTATTTACTGTTCTGTGTGTAGACTCTGTGGATCAAGTTTCTGGCCTAAGAAAAACAGAAAAGTAGTCTCTGTTCAATTTCACTCAAAGTTCAATGGGAAGAAGATTGGAAAAGGGTCACAACGAGACCACTTTCTACCTATTTTTCAATAACACAACCAAATGACGATTACGCCTCTGACAAGCGCGGCTTTCCCGAAATCCACTCTGCAGTCCGTGACAGTGAAAGATGAAGAGAAAGGATAGGAGATGAAGAGAGCAGAAGATAGAGAAATAGAAAGCAAAGGCGAGAGAGCGAACAGACAGACAGTGAAATGCGAACTATGATCTTTGTCTGCATTCGTGCATGTCATAGTGCGAGATGCATTTGAAAAGACAATTATTTCAAGAAATCAGACGCGCATTGAATCAACGTTCTGTTTTATATTATATGTATTTATATCTGCCGCTATGGTTTCCTTTGAATGTTTTAATGAACTCTTCGTTTCTTTCGTCTGATTTCTCCTGACGTTTCTGCATTTTTTTCAAATGTCACATAATCTTTTTAATCCTTTTTATCATTGGACGCTTCGATTACTCTTGGATGACATACAAGTGTATGTACATGCATACCTAGCATATATTTGGAAGTTTTACAATATTTCGTGGGAACCTGTTGTCCGAAGCGTTTATACGAATATCAAGTATTAGAATGAAACTTTAAAAATAATAACTTTTTAAGTCTTGAGAACTCATTTGAGTTGGGCCAAGCAACCACTGATGACTAGAAAAGGCTTTTGTTCCACTTTTTTCCGGCATAGCATTCTTCAAGCTCTTATTTACAAGTACATCCCATTCACTTTTAACTCTTTCCTATAAGAGACACACTAAATATACACTGAACAGAAGGAGAGTACAATAAAAATGGAATGGTATACATGTTTTTTCCAGATTACCACGCACAGTTATGAGATATGAAGTGTGTAATAGAATCCTATTTGTGAGCAAACAAAAAGAGTGGTTACCGATTGCACTTTTGATGGTTCCGGCCGGTCTCTTCCCTTCACGAGGCTAGCCGAGGCCATGGAAGGCCATGAAGTGGCTAAGCTCGTCATCTTACTCTTGCTCTTTCGTTCTCTCAGTCTATTCTCTTTCAATATGATAATAAACAGTATAAAAGATTAAAAAAAGTTGTCTAGCAATGGATATGCCTCACATGCATTTGCCAACATAAATAGTACGTAGTTTCGACACTGTGTGATGACGGTTGTAAACCATTGGAATATGCTTGAAGATAACTTATATTAGTCTCAGACGATAGCTCTTTCGATCTCTACATGGTACTGATATAACAAAGTGTGTTGCTGGATTAAAGTAAACGTCATGATTCTGCTGGACTCAAGTTGAGGTAGCAGAAGAGAGAGAGGGCGGAGAGCCGGTGGCCAAGCTGGATATAAGCATCCCCTCCGCCTCTTCCGCTCACTCATTCCCCCTTGTCCTTCCTTGGCTCTCTTATTCCTTCTCTGCTTCTCTCGCTCGCACACACCCTCTCCATCCTTCGCTCTCATTCATTCCCTCTCTCCTTCTATATCCCTCACTTTTGCAGGAAGAATGCTCGTGGCTCTAGCGTCTGCCGCCATCGCTACCGTACTCTTCACTGCTGGGTAAGCTGTTGATGGCAGTGATAAAATGCGATAAAACGGGAATGAAGGCTGAATATAACCTTGAGTTAACTAGTCTTGATCGGACGGGAGAGCAAAATGAAAATTGCAGTTTAATCGTATACCAATTGACATACTGGCGCCGAAGAGGGATTGCCGGCCCAGCCCCCACTTTCTTCCACGGCAACACTCGCACGCTGCACCAGAAGAATCGGCCCGCTGTCTTTCAGATTCATCAGTGGGCCAAGGCAACCAACTCTCTTTCGCTTTTTACACATTTGGGGCTTCCTTCAATTTTGTCTTCTAGACTGAGCTTTTTCTGCAAATAATAACTTCATTTTGAGGAATTTGGCGGGACGTTCGGTTTCTACGAAGGCACGAATCGCGTGCTCGCCGTGTCTGACGCAGACTTCGTGCACGAATTCTGCTCGAAGCAATTCGAGCACTTCATGGCTCGCAAGGTTCTTTCTCTTTCTCCATTCTCTTCTCAAGAGTTCGAAGAAAGACTCAGATGGTTCATCTCACGACGGATGAAGAGAGCGACCCTCGCACTCACATGGCCGAGGCCAAGGGCGCCCGTTGGAAGCGCCTTCGCTCCACTGCCAATCCCATCTTCTCCAGCGCAAGTCTCCGCAAGGTACATTAGATGATTACAAAAGACTTTTCAAATACTTCTTCCTCACTTCCTTCTAAAATATTGCAAAGTGCTCAAATAAGTTGATAAATACATGAAATATCTCCTAGCTGTCGCCGGTGGTCGCCGACTCCGCTCAGGTGATGCTCAACTTTCTGGAGCAGCGCGCTCAAAGCGGCGACGGCTTCAACATTCTCGAGTATGTTTCTCTCTTCCTCCTTTCTCTCAGACGCGACCGCCTTTCATTCATCGGTGATGCATCTAATATCTAAACACTTAAAAAAATAGCTCACTTAAAAAGACATCATAGATGCAACTTTGGATAGTCGCTTTCAGATTCTACCAAGAATACAGCTTCGATGTCATTTCTCGTCTGGTCGTCGGTCACGAAAGAACTCAGCAGTTTCAGAATTCACTCTGCAAGGAACTACGAGATGTCAGTCTTTTTTTTCTTCAATATCCTCCCTCATCTCTCTCACCTCCTCTCACCATCTCTCTTTCTCTCTCTCCTTCTCTCTTTCTCGTTCTATCTCTCGTTATGCTCTCTCGCGCACTCTATGCAGAAGTCAGCACTCTTACGCCGAGATAGCACGCCTTAATATAAGAGTTCGGACTGATTAGACCAGCAAGACCGAGATTCTCTATTAGTGAACATCATTTTGACTCGCGTCACTCTGCAGAAAATTTATTTATGTATTTTTTTTCTAACTAAGCACTGAGAAGCAGCGACTTCGCATAAGCGCATTAACCTGAACAGCAGATAGCATGATACAACTGAATTAAATTGTATTACCTGTCAAACACAAGGAAGTCTATTCTGCTAGGCACAAGGGAAAATCCAATTCTCTAATGGGATCATAACATAAAAACATTCGTTCCTTCCCTATGGAACGCACTTTTTAACGATGACATGAAAGGAAGTGTTAGAGAGAGAGATAGAGAGAGAGAGAGATAGGGAGAGATAGAGATAGAGAGAGAGAATGTGTTGCGCGTGAGTCTTTCGGCATGATCCCAACGCACTTCTGACCATTCATTCCAGGATCCTTTGAATGCGCTATTCGTCATGCGATCGAAGGGTTCATATTTGAATGGGATGAAAATACAAATGTTGTAACGGACAAAGGACAACACTTACACTCTTTGTTGTAAACTTTTTATGATAATGCTAATGAACCCATTCATACTGTCATTTACGGACGGAAAAAAGATGTGAAATTTTCGTAAATCTTCAAGAATGGAGAATGACGAAAGGAATATGTGAACATGTCTTTCTTGGCAGATATTCCTCCGTGACCTTAACGTGTGGTTCTTGGACTTGGCCCTGGCGATTCCATCGTTGAATCCACCAATGCGGCGACTCTTCAACTGGCTTACCGTAACCTTCCGCACTCCCATTGGAGTTGTGATGCAAGCGATGGAGAGAGCAGTCGATGAACGCCTCAGGGCCAGGGTGAGAAGAGACACAGGGAAAGAACTGGCGGGATCCATTTGTATTCAGCAGCTTCAGCGAAGAGCGAACATTTGGAACGCGGAGAAGTACGCTCCGAAGGACTTCATCGACCTCTTCCTCGACGCGCAGACTGATGAAGTCATCCCACAGATTGATGGAAAGGTCCATCAATGTTTCCATACTCTTCCTCTCAATTATATCAATAATAAGAGTATGTCTCATAGCTATAAAAAGATGTTCATCAGGCCAGCAAACTGCTCTCCCGCGACGAGATCATCGCGCAATGTTTTGTCTTTGTGCTTGCCGGTAAGCTCGAGAAGAGAGAGCCAGGCTCCGCTGGCAACAGTCATTCATAGCTCACCACCCTCAACAGGCTTCGACACTTCCGCGAGTGCGCTCGCGTTTGTCACCCATTTCCTGGCCAGAGACCAGCGAGTTCAGCGAGAGGTCCAGAGGCAGATCGACGACATTTGTAATGATCAGGTACACATTTATGTACATACAGACTTGCATATCTATGTAGCTCACTTTGACAATTATATTCATGATAAATCTGAATGCTCCACAATTTACAGGACATTAACTACGATAATCTGAACGAACTGAAGTACATGGAAGCCGTGATCAAGGAGACACTGCGCTTCTATCCGCTTGCTGGCTAGTCAGTTGGATGGCCAAATTAGCAAATAGAGAGAAATGCATTTTTATGGCGAGAAATTCAAAATTCGAAATTTCCAGCGCATGCAGTCGCCGCTGTGTGAAGCAGACTCGTCTGGGCGACGTTCTCGTCGAGAAAGACACTTTTGTACAGGCAGACGTCCTCGGTCTCCACTTCTCAGAAAAGCACTGGGGAAGCGATGCCAAGCTATTTCGACCAGAACGGTGGGCTTTTTTAAGGTTATTTTTTCCACCAGGTCCTTGATGGGAAGCACAATTTTCTGTACAAAGAAGTCATTCTCAGCTATCTATTGCAAAGCGATCTAATCTGCCATTCATGTGCATTTTGCAAGCGAACAGGGCAAACATAGAACGACTTGTGCTTGAACACAAGTCAGACTTGATATAGTATATTTACCCTTTAACGTTTCCTCTTTTTAATGGAATTGTTGTGACTTGCACTACAAATCTGAGGGAGAATAAGGGAGTAAGAATAACAGCGATTAGTACAACAATGAAAATCACGCCAAATTGTATTTTCGTTCTGAAAAAAAGACTTTATCGTTCTTTGGGCGAAAGGAATCCCATAGTTCAAAAGGACGTGAATTAGTGAGAGCCATGATATAAATAACAAATGTTAGTTTAGTTTGTTGACGATGCCTGTAGCCAGTGAAAGGGAAATTCAAAAGATCATGAAATAAAATAGGATTGCAATCGAGAACCTTCCTTACCATAAGAAGAATAAATTGTGTTCGTTAACGCCATAAAAATTTTATCATTTGAAGGAACTTTTGTAAACTTTCAATGAGGCGTTTAAGGAAAATCATGTTGAAAATGGCTTCATCGCGAATATGAAAGAATGAGGCACAAAGCCCCAACACAATTGGCCCATGCAGATTGTTCAAGAGCTCGGGACTAATAAGAAATGTCACAAAACAAAGCGAGTTAAAATTTAGAATAAGCATTAAATTGTTTCTTAGGGGTTGTAATCAGAATAATATCCTAAATGTTCGTAAAATGAAAACAACAAATAAAACAGATAAGTATGAACATAACATGTATTATGTATGTACATACATACTTTCTATACATCTATACATGTATGTATGTATGTATGTACATATGTATGTAAATACATGCATGAAATAATAAACAGAATATGCGCTCTTGAGGTGGTTGGAGTCGCCTGGCCGTCCGGCTGCCCACCCGGCAGCCTTCCTCCCCTTCGGCCTCGGCCCGCGGATGTGTGTTGGAGTGAGACTCGCGATGCTCGAGATCAAACTCGCTCTCCTGCACATTCTTCGCTCTTTTGATGTCGTGTCCACTAAGGAGACCGAGGTGAGAAATGAAGAGAATGGGAAAGGGAGAGAGTGCAGATCAATTGAACCGTCTACAATTTCTTACAGTATCTATTTTTTTTTAAAAAAAAGTAATTTTATCAGGAGGATCTCGAGCTGAGAGGCTATTCGACTTTTTCACCGAAGAGCGTAACTGTGGCTCTGAAATCGCGCAGCTCTCCATGAATGATGTTCGGCTAAACTTCTTCACTGATCTCAGCTTTTCTATTCTGGCCCACGATTCAAAGAACAGAGCACAATATATTCCTTTCTTATTCCGTGAATACTGTTCAATATACATAGGTTGTTAATTCACTCAAGACTAAGAAGCTTGAACGTTTTATTTTTCCTGGAAGAAAAATTGAAAACGGGCAATTAGATATGGCATTCGGATGTATAATATTCTCCCTTTCTATATGTATGTATGTACATGTGTATGTTCGTGTCTCAGTACAAGTGTCCGCAATTTGATCTCAGAAGTAAAGATGCGTCACGTGTTTCTTGAGAATTTCGCACATCTACATATTACAGCTGCTCAAACACCCATTCGCTATTGAAGATGGTAATATTGCTAGCGTCAGCCCATACTCTCACGAAGTATCCATGACCGGCTGTTTCTCAGAGAACACTCCAAGTATTATGTATGTTCACACCCTCGCTTTCGTAATTCGTTCTCAATTTCTCTTTTGTCTATATCTTATTCTCTCTCTCTTTCTCTCTCTTCTTTCCCTCTCTCTTTCTCGCTCTTCTTCCTCTCTCTCTCTCTCCTTCTCTCTTTCTCTCTCTTTCCGTCTGCACATTCCGAGTGTATTATTATGAGAGGCGAGAGGGAAGAGCTGCAGCGTATCGCGAGAACACAGTTATGAATTCCGAATTGGACACTTTCCCATCGACTAAGATGAGTGGTGAGAACCAGCAGACGGCGCTGCTCGAGTAGTGTATTTTCAATGTATTTCGCAATCTAATTATGATTTTCTTTGGCATCAAAGGAGCACGAAACTGCCGTAATTGTTTAGAATTTGCCTGACTTTTGGATTCGTGTCTCTCTAAATCACATGGTCTCTCACCCTTTTGTAAGGCATAAAGGCGTGAATTCAAGATTGTTCTTTTGTCTAATTAAATGCCAGCAATATTTTTTTCCTAATAAATATACATGAAATGTGTACACATACCGATGTTTTGAACTCTTGAATTTTTTTGAACCTTTTCGAGTATTGTGCCACAAAAGTTAACAATTTCATACTTGAAGAAAATTCCATTATGATAGACCCTTGCTGCTGTCGTCAGTTCGAGTTCGCCGTGGAGCAGGAGAAGAAGTAGCAAGAGTCTCTTTCGCGACTTCCTTCTCTGGCCCCTTCGTTATATACCCTTTCAGCGGCACTTCATAGTTGAAGATGAAACTTCTCTTTCTCTCTCTTTCTTTCTCTCTCGCAATCTCTCTCCTTTCATCACACTCTTTCATGCCTCGCAGTCTCTCTCTCTCTCTCTCTCTCTCTCGTTCACTAACTCGGCTCTCTCACTCTTAATATCGCACGCCTTGGCATTCGGAGAGGAAGACGAAGCAGCAGAAGATTTTTACGGCGGTAGCGTCAATTTCTATGTACAGAGTGCATGCAGAAGGAAGCCCGCACATGACTACTCTTTCTCCTCTTTATACTTTCGAGATGCTTCATTTCGCTCCCGTTTCTCATCCCCCCCCTCTCCCTCTCTCTCTCTCCCTCTCTTTCTCTCTCTCTCTCTCTCTCTCTCTCTCTCTCTTTCCTTTTCTCTCCTCGTCAAATCTGCCTGCGCCGTCATCTTGAAGTGACTGGATGAAGGTGTCTGCCCTGATATCCCTGCCTCCCTCTCTCCCTCTCTTCTCCATTTGCCCTTTGTTGCTTTGCCCGATGCTGTTCCATTTACGCGCTCTTTTCTCGTGTTCCTCTTCCTAATCTCTTTAGTTGATCTCTCTGTATCCCTTCCCTTCTTTCTCTCTTTCTTTCTCTTTCACTCTCTCTCTCTCTCTTCTCCTTCTCTGTCTGTCCTTCTCTCCTTCGCTCTCTCTCTCTCTCTCTCTCTCTCTCTCTCTCTCTCTCTCGCAAGAAACATGCGCCGTCCGTCGCGACTTATTCAATTTGAGGGCCTTCCGACGCCGCGGCAGGGTCCTTGTCTACTGCGGAGGACGCTCAACAGTGCAAACGACGATGCCCGACCTTCTCTTTCCTTCTCTTTCTTTCTCCTTCTTTCTTTCTCTCACTTTCTTTCTTTCTTATCTCTTTCTTTCAATTTCTCCTCCCCTATTTTTTTGTCTTCACACTCTCTCATTCTCGTTCATTTTCAGCCCACTTTCTCTCTCAACCCCCTTTAGTTTTTTTTGTCACTTAATCTGTTGCTTCTGTTCAAGGCTCGGTAGACCGTTAAAAATTCGCATTTTTTCTATAAATTTTTAGCGCAAGGATTTTCTTTTATATTATTTTCTTTCTTTTCATTTCTGTAATCTTCGCAACTCCGCAGAGATATCTATCATACATTTGAGGAGGCAAGTTACATTACTCAAATCAGCGATTATAAAAACAAATATAGAGGCTAAATTATAAATGTAAAAAGGAGATTATAAGCAGATGCATTCGCAGCGAGAGAATAAATTATTGGAACGTCTGACAATGAGACAACGGAGAAAGAAGAGAGCACGAGGAATCAGAGATAATTGGGAGAAAATTAAAGTGGGTATTCTGAAAAATATGTATTTCCCTTTGCCTTTCAAAATCTTTCTGCTAGCATACATAGATAACTGTAGATGAGTGTCTCAAGTCCTTCAAAAATGGTAAGCTACAATTAATGTTGAAATTAGTGCATATTTGAATTAGGAAGTGAAGAAGACAGTGATAAAGAGACAAGGGAGGGTGAGATAGAGAGTGAGAGAGAGAGAGGGAGAGGGGTGAGAAGGCAAGCAAAGGAGGGATGAGAGAAAGAGAGAGGAGAGAGAAGGTGAGAAAGTGAGAAAGAAAGAGAGGAGATATTTCCATGTGTATTATGCATGCTGCTGTAAACAAACCGTTGACGTATTCATGTCAGTGAACGAACAAAAAGTACATCTCGTCTTTCTTTCTTCTTTGTCTATGGAGTCATTTTTTTCTGCCCCGAGGCTGAACACTTCTCGAGTCTTCCTTTCAATTACATATTTGGTTTGCTCTTCATGACAATTTTGCCACAAATTGGTTTTATTTAATTTTTTTTCTTTTGTTTCAAAAAAGTGAAATTATTCTTACTAATCATCGATTCAAGATGGTCTGTCTGGAGCAGGAAGAAAAAAGAAAAAGAGGTGGCAAGAGAGAGGGAGAGAGAACAAAAGTGCAGAAAGACTTCTGGCTGAACAGTTGCCCTGCCCTCTTCAGCTGTTGTCTCGATCAGAGACTTGCTCAAAAAAAGAAGAAGTTTCACTCTTTCTTCAGTTTTTTCTGTCTCCAACTCCGCGTCTCTCACTTTTTCATACTCTTCTTTCGCCTCGCTTCTCTAGAATGTCTTTGTTATATTTATACGTAGTCTTGGACCTTCTGCGACTTGTGTCACCTCGTCTCATGGCTGCCATGTCGTCACGCACTCTCGCTCATATAGTTTCTGATCTCTCGCTCTCCCCTCAACTCCCTCTCCCTCTCCCTCTCTCTCTCTCTTTCTCTCTCTCTCTCTCTCTCTCTCTGTCTTACTCTTCTCACTGATCTTTCTCTCTGGTCCTTTCTTTCTCTCATTCTTCTATTCTCCTAACCAGTGTACTCTTTTCATCTCTCCTCGACGTGAATTGTCTCATAACTCTGTGACTAGCTGAAACAGAGAAGTGGAGTATAAGCAAAGGAAGCATTCACCGCCACCACGCCGCAGGCTACAAAGCTTCATCCTCAACTTTCCTCCAAATTGTTCACCCTCACTCCTCCCCCTCCCCTCCCCCTCCCTCTCACTCCTTCGCTCTCTCCATCCCTCTCTCCCTGCCTCTTCTCCTCTCTCCCTCCCTCGCCTCCTTTCTCCTTCCCTGTCTTCACACTCTCTCCCATCTCTCCCCCATTTCTGTCTCTGTCTCTCCTTTCGCACTCTTTCACAAACACACTCTCTCTATCTCTCTTTCTCTCTTCTAACTCTTTCACTCTTCTTCTCCTTCACCTTCTCTTATCTAATTCGTTGCGTTGCCTCAAGAAGGCGTCAAAGAATATGCTGTCAAAAATTACTCTGTCTATTTTCAGCGGCTTCTCCTTCGAATGCTCCCTGATTCCTCTTTCTTCCATCGACTGTGGCCGTCTTTTCTTTTATGTTTTACGAGTCTTGCCCTGGGATGCTGGGACTGTTGATTTATTATCTTCCCTGAACAGGTGGTTTAAATCTTCGAAAGGTAGTCGTAATGGCTCCTTTGCGGTGAGAAGCGGTGTTCATTTAATGAAGACTAGAATGCATTCGTGAGAGGAGTGTGGAAGGAAGTTTGATTGTCCCCGCCACTCTTTGCCTGGATGCTCGCCATCCCAATTACCGGCCCTCTCCTTTGGCTTTAGGCTTAAGGGGGTCAAATTGACTGGGGGGGGAGAAATTGACTTGTAACTAAAACTACAGTGCAGCTACACAATTCCAACAATCCCTTTACTGTTTTTTGAAAAAGAAGAAGTGAGGAAAAGAAAAGTACTGCGTGAAAAATGAATAAAAAGGCAAAAGCATGCTCGGCTTCTCCAGTGCATTCCCTCTGCACTCTCTTCGCTGCTTTTTCCGCACAAAAGAACAACAGATGGACTGAGTCCGTCTCTTTGGCTATTGCCGCCGGCATATTCACTAGCACCTGCATCCTCTCTCATTCTCCTCATCCACATCGTTCTCTCTTTCTCTCTCCCTCTCTCCCTCGCTCTCTCTCTCTCTCTCTCTCTCTCTCTCTCTTTCCTACTCGTTCAGTAGTTTCACATTACTTCCACTTCTCCCTGACTCCCTCTGTATTTATCGGTTCGTTGTCTTGTTCGCACTCGCACTCTTCTTCATGGACTCCTTCTTGATCAAGTAAGACTCTTCCGCGGGTTGTAATCTTCCCTTCATGACTTCTCGCTTGCCCTCTGATCTTTCTTCTCTCGCAAATTCGCCCGTTCGACTTAACTCTTTTTCAAAATGAGAAAAAAAAAATGCTAGCGACTGTTTTCTGACATTAGTAGAACTCTCTACCTCTTTTTCCTCTCGCCTTCTGTCTCCATTCTCTTCTTTCTCTCTATCTTAACTCTCTTCTCTCTCCCCCTCTCTTTTTTCTCTCTTTCCTTCCTCTCTTCTCTCTCTCTCTCACTCGTCTCTGTTCCCGCGTTTCTCTTTCCCTCTTCGCTCATTTACCTCAACAAACCACAAAGCATTTGTCGACCCTGATGTTCCATGCTACAATCAGGCCACTGATGTCCAGAAGTTAACGAAAAGAAAGATAATAGGTAATATAGGTTTCTCTCGTATCAATTGAATGTTGTAAGTGAAGCTGCACAAGTTTTTTATGGTCCTTTTGCTAAACGGATCTTATGGTTAGGGAGAGAGTAATCCGCAGAAGGGACTAGAAAAGACCAATCTCCTTCTTGACACCTTTGGTATGGGCAGCAGAAGCGAACAACCGAATCTGATCGTCTTGAAAAGACACGATCTACGGAAGGACGCATTGCCAATGAAGCGAGAGAGAACTTTGTCCCTCTCTCTCTTTCTCTCTCTCTCTTTCTCTGTCTCTCCCTCTCTCTCTTTCTCTCTCTCTCTTTCTCTCTCTCTTTCTCTCTCTCTTTCTCTCTCTCTTTCTCTCTTTCTCTCACTCTCTCTTATCCGGAATGTTGCTCCACTTCCGGGACATGAATCTGCTTGGACTTGTGAATTTTTCTCTCTGTATGTCTGAGTTGGCGTGGTTTCTGTTCTCTTTCCATCCCTATATATTTCATTACAACTTCCTCAGACATCTGTAGAAATGGGGAGTCGTAACCCAAGTGAAGCGAGAATTACCAACGGAGTCTCATGCATAAGTGTTTGAATCATTCTCGTTCATTTCTTTTTTCAGGCTGCGATGGCTAATTCCAAGTGAATATGTTTTGAGGAATTGGCCATTTATACATTTTCTGTTTGAACTTTTAAGCTTGGGCCTTTTTTATCTCTGCTGTGAAAGTGGCACATATCAAATGTTCCTTTCCGCTTCTTTTTATTATCGCCCTTCCCTCACCATCTGTCATTATTTATATACTTTTTCCACTCATTGTAGCTTTTTCATACTTTCCCTTCTCAATTCTAATGTCGCCTTCATCATCGTATTCATAATTGGATGGCAATTAGAATCGAATTGGATGAGATAAGACAATTCTTTCACTTGAAAGGAAATATCCCATAATAATGACTAATCCATAACGCAGCAATCTAGCAAAAACATTGCGATATTTTGAAGCTGATATCAGATCCGCTGGCTGTCAATATTCTTTATGCTATTTTTTTGCAAATTTGTAGTCAGGCCGGCAATTCCTCTTTCTAAATGGGATTTCTGCTAACGACACTCCAATTACCAGGCAGAGTCTCCTTCACATGAAGGGAAATGCTTGAAGAAATTCCCGATGAGTAGACCCCCCCCCCCTCCGTTCTCCCCCTCCACCTCCACCCTTCTGGTTTTGACTCCCTCTCAATAGGCACGACAAAGTTCGCACGTTCGCTTCTGCTTATATTTAAGCCTAACCGTTCTCGCTATCTCTCGCGATCACTCTGTCTCTCTCTCTCTCTCTCTCTCTCTCTCTTCCTCTCTCTCTATCACTCTCTCATTCTTTCTTTCTTTATTTCTATCACTCTTTCATTCTTTTTTTCTTTATTTCTTTTATTTTAATCTCTAAAATTAATTCACTCTCTCTCCCTCTCGTTCCTTTCAATCCTTCTTCGTGCTCTCCAGCATGCCATGAATCGCTGAGCATGCTCTCATTTCCAACTTGAGGAGCGCGGGAGCTGGAGAAAGAGAAAGTGACGGAGATATATATAGAGAGAGAGAGAGAGAGAGAGAGACGGAAGAGACAGGGAAACGGAGAGAGGGAGTGAAACTTTTCTTTGCTAGACGTTCTGGGACTCTCAATGAAGACGTAGACGGAAGAGACAAAGAAAAGAAATTAAATGTCTAAATGAGGGGTGTTAGTCATATTCTTCTGCAAATTAGCTTATCAGTTAGTTCTGAATCCCTGAATCCCTTGAAGAAACTCTTTCTCGAGATGCTCAGAATTTATCGTCAACTTCTCTCTCAATCACTTATATTTATACTTTTCATTAGTATCTATGTATCTCTCTTCAATGGATAATCCAACGAAACGGGTGATCTGATATCTCTATTATCAGCATGATGTGATAGAGTGGACACCAGAGACGCTCGCCTCTTCCGAATGCCTTGGCTGTCCCTCAGGCCGTTCCCACTCAGCAACATATTGCAGCCGTTCCCACTCAGCAGCATATTGCAGCAGTTCTCCCGCTACCACCACGGCTGTATGTATCCTGTTTCGCCAGTGTTTTCTCTTCTGGGAATCTCTTCCTCTTCTAGGTCGTCTTTCTGCCCGTCTTTTCACATACTCTCTATCTCTCTTTCTCTCCCTCTCCCTCTCAATCTCCATCTCAATCTCCCTCTTTCTCTATCTATCTCATCTCCTCTCTTTCTCTCTCTCTCTTTTTGTCTCCCACATTCTCTCTATCTCCCTTTTTCTCTCTCCCTCCAACCACTCTGCCAGATGCACGACTGCACTGGGTTATCTATGGATGCACTCAGTCACGTCTCATATTTACATATGTATGTCATTTTTTTAAATCTATTTAAGTAAATCTATTTTACGCAAATAATATTCCTCATTCTACATGCATCCTATGTGCGAGAGCTTTTGCCTACGGGTTTCCGACTTTTTCATTGCATGTTAGTCCTCGCTCTGTTATCAGCCTGTCTCCATACCTCCCCTCTCTCAGTCTCTCTCTTTCTCTATTCTTCTCTCTCTCTATTCTCCTCTCCCTCTCTCTCCCTCTCTCTCTCTCTATTCTTCTCTCCCTCCCTCCCCTCCTTCGTATGTCATCGTGGAGGAATGCGCAGATGATCGATGTGCATGTGATGTACCTTCTGAACTCTCGACTGCTCTCCCTTTGTGACTTTGCGTCAGGGAGAAAGAGGAAGAGAGAATGAGAGAGAGTCAGACAGAGAGAGCGTATAATGCTCATGTAAACCCCTCTCAGATTGTGCTGCCCTCTCTCTCTCTCTCTCTCTCTCTCTCTTTCTCTGTCCCTCTTTCCCGTTTCTTTCTCTGTCTCTTTTTCCTTGTCCCTCTTTCCCTTTCTCTCTCATCTTCTTTCCCCTTTCTCTCTCATCTTCTATCTACAACTCTCTTCCCCTTGGCCACCCCCTCGATGCCCCAAGTGGCCTTCCAATGCATCTGAGGTGGTCGCTTCAAGCATCTGCCGTGCTCTCATTACGCGTCTTCTTCTTCTTCTTCTTCCTCTATTCCTTTCAGGACGTGCAGGGTGTCTGCAGAGAAGGAGTGCATATGTACATAGGCATTACGTACATATGCTGACAATTATTACATGATTCTGAATTCGCTATTCAAAATGAGATACGCATGAAGAAAAGAGCGTGGTAGGAGCGGAGAGCGAAGAAGAGAGCGAGAGAGCAAAAGTACCTGTTTACGGGCAACAGATGACGTGAACCTTTTTCCATCTTTCTCGCTTTCGTGCCTTTTCATATTTTTCTCTCTCATCCGACGGGTCTTCTTATATCTTTATATATATCTTCGGCCACGACAATTTTAGAGATCGCAGAGGGGATGAGAGAGAGTAAAAGAGAGAGAGGGAGAAAGGACGAGAGAAAGGGAGAGAGGGAAGAATGAGGTAGAGAGAAAGAGAAAGAGGGAGAGAGAGAGAGAGAGAGAGGTGAGCTCCTATTCTCCATATAAAAGTCATCTTTAACTGTAGAGTGTTCTCCTTGTAAAATGAGATAACAAACAAGATAATTAATGTAAAAACTGAGCTTGTACATGGCTTGAGTCTAGTTACTCGAAATGGTCATGTTTCCATCTCTCTTCCAGGAAGATCCAAAATGTGTCCAATAGACGGGCGAGCACGTGGAATTGCAATGGAATGAGCCTGGTGGGTTCCTCAGTGCCTAAAGGCCTCCCGTTTAGATCTCGTGTCAGTAGTCTTTCTCTCTCCAATCTTCCCCTACCTCAGCGCACTTCGCTAATGCCCGGTATCGCACGCAAGTTGCTAAGGCATTTTCCTAGCTTTCACTAGAGGTCATTCTCGTTTCCCTTTGTCATTTTGTTATGGTACGGCATGAAATTGAATGCGGCTCTTTTAATCGGCCTTTTCTCGCTCTCTGATATCTTCCTTCTGTTCTTCTCTTTCTCATCGTTTTCTGATCTCATTTATAATTTGTACTTCTGCGACATTCTCACAGTCTGCGCGAGCGTTCTCGAAAGGGTCCTTCGGTCGTTCGTTCCTTGCTCGAGTTGCTAAATTGCACACTTGGTCTTTAATTCCTCATTCTGTCCCTTATTCTACTCTTTTTTGCAGAAGTGACAGGATATTAAAGAATGAAATAAATAGACTTGACACTGCAGTCTTATTCTCTTATCACTGCTTCCTCTCGGGACATTTTGCAGTTCTTAGAAACCGATGGAAGTCGTTGCATTATGATGTTCCTTCAACAAGAATTCCGCTGTCTTCTCTACCCTCTCTCCATCCTTTGTCCCTCTCTCTCTCTCCCCCCTCTCTCTCTCTCCCTCCATTCTCCTGCCATTCTTGTCCTTCTTATGTTTACTCAATTTCTGGGTGCGCCCCTTGGTGCACAAATATGGCACAAATCTCCTTTGTTCCGCTCGCTTGCGGAGAACAGCGATTACTTCTATGCTCAATTATGCTAATTTAATAAGGACAAATTTTATCGCGGTTTATATTTATCTCTCTATCTCTCGCTCTCTCTCTCTCTCTTTCTCTTTCTCTCACTCTCTCTCTCTGTATCTCTGAAGTCGTCCTCACCTCTCCATGCACTCATTTCTTTTCATTCCGCGCAAGCATTGTACTTGTTCGAATGTCCACTGAGAAGAGTGGCATTTTGTGTTTTTCTTGTGCAGAAATAATTTACCCATAGATAACATATTTTCAGTCGTCTCACAAAAAATAGCAACATTTTATCATTCGCCAGCTACATTTGTTTCGATATCTAAAGGTAATTAAAAAGAATAGCCGATCCTCTCTCTGCTGCAATGCACTCATAATAAGTTGCATGGCTTAGTTCTTCCCGACTCCGACGGCTCTGGTGTTATTTCCTTCTCATGGACTGAAGAAGTCACTCCAGTCAAGCAGTTCTCCTTCTTCTCTCTCTTCTTCCTCTTCTTCTTTTTCACCTCCCACTTCTTTCTCATCTTTCTCTTACTGACACCTCTTTGCAGCGAACTGAAAGAGGAAAGAACAAGACGCCAGAATAGTAAAACCTTGCCTTTTCATCTCTTCGCTCTCTTCGCCCGAAGAAAAATTCCTTGGAAATCAGAAGACAAGAAAGAACGCTGTTTTGACTCGACGTTCTTTGCTCTGTTTTGTATGCCTTTACAATTTGCAGACGTTTCAGCTAAATGCGACTTTCAGGAAGAAACCACCAGTGAATGACTGATTCGCGCAATTTTCAGTGAGAATGTCAAATGGTCCAAGCTTAAGAGTTCGTAGAAAAAAATCAAGCAACGGAAGCGGCACTACAGCCAGGCACAGCTAACACTCGAAAATCTTCTATTCTAATTACATAGATTTAATTAGATAACAGCGTTTTATTCCTCAAACCAATATTGTTTACAGCAATAGGTTGTACAAAATCTGATAGGGAGTTGAAAAGCTCAATAAATCTTCATTGAAGACCTCTCCTTTGTCTGTAGATCACGATCAGATCATTTCCATTATTCATTTTCACAGTTTGCTCGCTATTCATTTACGTCTTCTAAATTTCCTACGATATTTTTAATTCATATCATGAGAATTGAGATCAGACTGTGAACATCGTTATCAGAAGTTCTTACCCTGTTTTAATCCCTCATATTTCTCCTCTCACACACACACACACTCTCCCTCTCTTACTCTTTCTCGCTCTCCCTCTCTATTTTCTCTCGCTCTCTCTTTTCTCTCTCTCTCTCTCTCTCTCTCTCTCTGCTTCCATCTCTTCTCTCCCTTCTTTATATCAACGGCCTCTTTCACCCCGAAGCAAACTCCGCCCCTCCCTCACTAACGGCGTCATTTTATCTTTGCGGCGTAAATGATCGTCTCCTCTTAATCCTTCCGGTCCCATCTCGCCTGGCCTCTCTTCTTCTCTCTCTTTCCATTCCTTGTTTTCCTCCATTTCCTCGTTTTGAATAATGCCTGTCGTTTTCTTAATTAATGTCACATAAAAAGCCCCAAAAACGAATTGGAATCCACTGGACTCTTGCTTTTGCCTCTTTTTCGCGAACAGCAATTTTGGGAATTCCTGGCTGTTCAACACATTCTTAGCCTTGTTTTGGCCTGCACTTACGGCTTTCGGCCGTTCCTACAAAAGCTCATGAAGAGCTCTGCCCTTCCGAGCAATTTCCGAGGAACTTGCACATTCAAAAGTTACCTCACGCTTTTGATGCTCCTTCCATGCGTAGGCTGCGATGTACATATTTAGAGACACTTACGGGGGAAGGAGAGAAGTTGTTGTAGAGATGCAGCAAGACTGGTGATAATCAAGTATTCGCTTCGCAGACTCATGCTATCTTGTAATTCGGAGGGAAGCAGAGTATACGAAAGAGGAAAACACAAAATCCTCTAGCTTATTCATTGACTCTTACGCCTCTTACCATCCGCCAATTATGGTTTCTGTAAAAATTTGAAAATCGCTTTGAATAACTTTGAGGCATTTCGCTATGATCGGTTGAACCGTGACGGAACAGAAGGAATCGACGTGAAGGGAGATCGAGAAGCTGAGAGAGAGAAGAAGATGCGACGGCCGGATGTGGAAGAGGGCGACGAGATTCCTCAGGCATCCTCCTTGAGCTCCTCTTCCACTACCCTCCTCACCCCCGCAACCACCTCGCTAAGGTCTTCTCCGACCTCGCTTGGCCCTCTGCCGCATCAAAGGTCTCCTAAACTCACAAAGTTAGAGAGAGAGAGAGAGAGTGAGAGAGAGAGAGTGAGAGAGAGAGAGTGTGAGAGAGAGAGAGTGAGAGAGAGAGTGAGAGAGAGAGAGGGGAGAGAGAGAGAGAGAGAGAGAGAGAGAGAGAGAGAGAGAGGGATCGCGATGGGTGATTTCAACCGCAGGCTCATATTTCGGTGATGCCCGCACTCACTTCTTGCAAAAAAAAAAAATGGAATTCGGCTTCGTTTTAGCCAAGAAACTTTTCGTTCTCTTTGAGCTGTGTCAAAAGTGAACATTTTAGAAGGTTCAGCCTCAAGTTTTTTCCTTTACACTTAAAAACGTTAACTGCTAGACTTAGTTATTCAATAGGCGTCCTTTCTAGGAATCGGTAAGAGAGGGCGAGAAATGGAAATGTGATAGTAGTTGCGGGATTAGATTCAGTGTACTGCATTTGCAATATCCGTTCTTTCTGTGCGTGGGAGATTAGTGCAGCAGTAGAAGTGTTCGACTCAGCGGTTTATGATTAACAAGATCATGAAGTAAAAGAACTATTGTCTTTTCGTAGATAATTCGAGGAGACATCAAAAATAGCCATAGGAATTGTAACAGGAGAAGAAGAGGGCCGGCGTGGCATCTTCCTCTGCTCGGCCTGCTGCTTCAGTCTCTCGCATGCTGCGTGGCTGGCTCTCACTTCGACTCGGCCGCTTCCACGGACATCTCCGTCGCCTCCTCATCCACAACTCCTCCCGTGCGAAAGAGATGCAATCGCAACTCCATCAACATGGGTATCATTGAAACTTACTTTTCTTCCTCTTATTTATTTTAGCTGTCTATTTTTGGATTCTCATAGAAGAAGCCCGCTTTGTTAGAGCAAGAAAAGGGGTTTAATTGATTATCTCTCATTCCGACGCATTCCTATCATTGCTAAACCTATATATCTTGTCAACACCTCGGCAATCACAAGAAATTTTGCCCTCCTATCTCCGTCTGCCTTTGTTTTTCTGTATGAATCCCTAAATGCTTCCTTGTCTCTTCCATCTCTCGCTTCTCTTCTTCCTTCGCATGGCACGATTAATCGGCTTCTCCGTGTTCCATTCACTCGAATGCCGGATTCCATCTCCAGCAGTAACTGCAAAAAATCCCTTATCTCCCTGTTGAAAAAGGCGCCAAATTGTGCAGTTCAGGGTGGCCTGGCGCGTGAATTCAATTAGTCAAAGGGCGAGTGGTGGTGGTCTTGCCTCTTCCGTCTGCTTCTCCTCCCTTCCAACACTCTCTCATTATCTCTTCCGTCTGCTTCTCCTCCCTTCCAGCACTCTCTCGTTATCCGTTATCTCTTCCTCTAGCGCCTCTCAAAGCATCGGAGACGACCGTAGATCATACTTTTTGCTGCTAAATCCCGGTCGCCCGGTGCATTTGTCACTTCTCTACTTGAATCTGAGAAGTTGAGTCTGCTGATTCAGCAGAGAATTCCTTTGCTGCCAAAGAAGGTGTCACGCGCCTGTTGAATCCTCGTCTTTAGTGAAGGCAGAATGAAAAGAACAGAAGAAAGAAGAGAAGACTTCTTCTGTTTATGGAAAGTGCACGAGAAGACTCTGCACTCTTCGAGAGTCCAATTCAAATCCTTCTTTGCCTGCTTCTCTCCTTCTCTTCCTTAACTATTCTCTCCCTTTCTGCAGCTCTATATATCTCCCTCTCTATAACTCTCTCTCTCTCTCTCTCTCTCTCTCTCTCTCTCTCTCGCTGTTCTCATGGAAACAGGGGTAAACCTAATGAATGAATGGCCTGTTGATTGTGAATATAATGAGAAATGGTTACGTAAGGACAAGGGAATTGTAGGTTGCGTTCAAAGGAGAAGAACTGACGTAGATTTTCCTCTCAATTAAGGAAAATTGATCGACGAGATTCTGAGGGACTACGACGTGCATCTTCTGCCGGAAGCAGACGGAGTCAACGTCACGATCGAGTTGCATGTGCAGGTACGTGAGGCTCTACGAAGAACTTACGTGTATTAATGGAAGCTTTTTGCTAGTCACATTCTACTTTTTCAACGACCTTCACATTGGGTTTGATGCGTATAATTCACAGGGCGTCTCGGGAATCTCGGAGATCACGGCGGACTTCTCACTGGATGTGATGTACAGCGAGATCTGGCAGGATCCGCGGCTCTCCTTCAAGCATCTCAATGTCTGCGCAACGAACATCACGCTCAAGAGGTCTAATTTATGCCTTCAATTTGCACGTCGTTAAATAACGACGTAAACGCTTAATTTAATTTTCTTAAAAGTCAAAAAAAAAAAAATTAATTTTGTCGTATTAATTGTTTACTGATCAAATTGGAATTGTAGCGATTTCCGCAAGAAGATCTGGACGCCCGACACGTGCATCATCAACAGCAAGTCATCTTCCATTCACTCGTCCCCCTCCGAAAACACTTTTGTCATTTTGTACGAGAACGGGCTCGTCTGGAGCAACTTCAGGTTACATTTTAGCCGCCATTTCTTTTTTCAATCTTCTTTTTATATCATACATCGCAGATCACGCAATTTCACTCTCGAATAGTGCTTCTGGAATTCTCGTACAACCTGCCCCCTCTCCCTGTAGCCATTCTTGCTCTTGTAGTTTGGACGCTTTCAAAAAAATGTGTTAGTCTCGTTCTCTCAAACATTTCCCTTTTACTCGGTACGAACATACTTGAAGCAAATCCATTGTTGCCCGGTTTTAGAAAGAAAGGAATCTACTTACATGAGTAAATATGTACGTAGTAATGAGAGAAGGATACTCAAGTTTCACCCTTTTTCCATGGGGATTCCGTACATTTCATGCAGAAGTTGTTCGGCCCACTTATAAAGTTGTAGTGTTGTGCGTCATTGACAACGCGCAGAAACATGGCAATATCCTATTTCCTGTTTTGTTTTGACAAACGTCATGAATTATATATCAATATATGTGTCAAGTGTCATCTCCTAATTTATTACATATGTACATGCAACCCTTTTCATGTGGGACGAAATTACTTTTTTTTAAACTACTAATATAGATAATATGTAGGTACATACATACATGTATGCAAACTGATCGCTCAACTCCATAATTTAAAAAGGGAATAAATATTTAAAAAAAGACATGGATTGATTGCAAATCCAAGAGAAGTCAAATTGAATTTCTCTTCTAATCCCTTTTTGCTGATTTCCCGCCTTCTCTGAAAAGTGTTCTCTTCAGATGCGGAAGTAACCCTTATTAGAGTATAAACGCTTAGTTTTTTTAAAGATTAAAACGAAACGATTTCCACTATGATTTAGATCTTTGGTGAGCTAATCTTGTGAACATATTCTCAATATTCTCACCAACACAAAGAACATTTTATGGGATAAGCCGACTGACTATTAATTTCGATTCAATTGTAGTTCTCTTCCCTATTTTGGGGTATAATTCATGTCTGAATGCATTCTCTCGTCACTTTGGCAAATGAAGCCTTTTCGGAGTATAAATGGCAACGGAGCAGAAATAAAGATGACGCTTGGAGATTCTCTCAAGTGATCAGTGACCCCTCCCCGTTGGGCAAACACTTCAGCACATTCAAATATAGAACCACTATCTCATTCATCGCTGTGTTCAATTATGGCAGATGCTACAAGTCAACGAAAAAGCTGGGATGCAAATGTTTGACTAAAAAATTTGAAATTAATATGAGCGTTCAAATTTCAGGCTGAACGTCAAGGCACCATGCACAGTGGATCTAAAGGTTCGTCAGTGACATGATTCAGAATGTAGTTGTATTTCATTATGTCGATTAAATCATTCCATTTCATAGAAGAAAAATATATTTGTTATTTGAGATGTTCCCTTTCGACTCGCTGTCGTGTGAGATTGTGCTGGAGTCGTACTCATTCAACACTGACGAGGTGCGGCTGCAATGGCATGACATTCCCATTACGATGATGGAGAAGGTTTCTTTCTCTCTACCTTTCATTCCCGCTTTCTCTCTCTCTCTCCCTCTCTCTCTCATTCTTTCTCTGTCCATTACGCTCCTCCAAATCAGGTTGAACTGCCTGATTTTGATCTAATCGGATGGTCGACAGATCACCAAAGATTGGAGTATCCTAACGGCATCTGGGATCGAGCAAAGGTCGGTTTCCTGCTGATTATCTTCATTTTGCTCTTTCTCAGATATCTTGCATATTCTTAACGTCTTTTTAACTTCATCAATACTTGTGAATACTCCGGATCAAATTGTGATGTATTCTTTACGACAATCTTCGCTTATTGTGGTTCTGCTCTACGCTGATCTCTTTAGTAGAATTTGCTCATATTTTCTAGCCATTGGGTTTTTTTCTGCGTGACGTAATCGATTACGGAGAGAAGAAGACGTCAGGATTCCCTCCTTCTGGGCTTTCCTTCTCTCCTTCCCCATCTCTCTCTCTCCCCTCTCTCTCTCTCTCCTTCTCTCCTTCCCCATCTCCCCCTGACTCTCTTACCGACCAAGATGTTTTTATGCGAATGTCTCTTTCTCCTCACGGACTCCTCTCTCATGCAATTGCTTTTTGATATTCATATCTTTCTCTTTCTGTCTCCCTCTCGCTTTTACTCTCTGCCTCTTTTCACGTTCTCTCCAAGTCTCTCTCTCTCTCTCTTTCTCTCTCTTTCTCTAGAGCCTCTCTCTTGCTCTCCCCGTCTCGCAATCAGCTGCCCCTCTCTGCAAGGAGATTTGCACTTGATGCTCAATGATTTGCGCGTCTTTTGCCGGCGGCCATCGAAAAGGGGACGAGACTTCAAGTGAGGGGGGAGAGGGGGCGAGATGGAACTTGGAAGGAAGCAGAAGGGGGGAGGGGAATATGCGACAGGGGAACTGAGAGAGAGAGAAAGAGCAAGTGAGAGAGAAAGAGAGAACGAGAGAACGAGAGGGAATCGGAGAGAGAGGAAGTGGCCCCAATTGACGAGCATGCCTCATGTGGGAATGGCTGTTATCGTGTTCGCCTTCGTGCAGGTGTAAAAAATGGCTGGCTTGGTCCAAGATGGTGAAGATGCTTTCGGCGAGTGGTGAATTGTGTGAATTATGCATTCGCCGTCGCAGACCAAACAAGTACTCCCTAGAGGGAGGGAGACGAAGATGGGGATGCAGGAAGTTATGAGAGAAGAGTTCGCAAATCGTTGGGATTCTCACCCTACTGATTGAGTTGCTAGGAGGGCAAGCCTAGAGGGCAGTTACAGAAAGTGATTCCAGCAGACCCCAGAGATTGCAAGATGTTGTTACTCTGCTTTCCGCGTCTACGCAGACATCTTAAACTATTTCATTACTTTCAAATGGTTTCAGCAGAGATATGGCGAGTCTCACTTTTAAAGGGGAACCCGGGAGAGATCATTTTCGGGCGAAAAGTTAAAACAATTCATCTGTAGTTTTAAAATGTAAGAAGCAATTAAACTTTGCAGGTTAAGTTCACCTTCGCCCGTCGCTACGGCTTCTATTTGTTCCAGTCGTACTTCCCGACTTCGTTGACTGTCATCTCCAGCTGGGTCGGCTTCTTCTTTGATGTCCGCTCGGTATCAGCACGGTTAGTGGATGCAGCAGAAATGAGAAAGAGAGAGAGAGAGAGAGAGAGAGAGAGAGAGAAAGAAAGAGAGAGAGAGAGGGAGAGAGAGAGAGGGAAAGAGAGACACACAAAAAACATTGTTTGATATATCAAACAATTTCATACAAACAATTTGTTCCTTATCTGCGCCAAAACAATGCTGTTCCATATAGCCAACAATCATTGTTTGTTGCGCGATTGTTTGGCATATCAAACAATTTGTTTCAACGAAATTGTTTGACATACCAAACAATCACAGCGCAGCCGTGTTGGCTCCGCCCCTTTCTGCTTGCGCACCCATTTTTCATTGAATTTTAGCAGTTTTCTTATATTCTCCTATAAGTTTCGATGCTAATTACCAAACTTTTTCGATATCTAATTAGCTAACCCTCTTACACACCCTCTCCTATATTCTCTCCGTCTCTCTCTCTCTCTGTGCTATCAGGAATCTCAAACACGACCCACAAACTAGCCAGTTAATCGTCTTTTGCAGCTATTATTGCGGTTTTCGCTATAAAACAGTTTAAACTGTAGGTAAATCATGAGAACAAAAGCTGCAAAAGTTGAAAAACTAGCTAACCTGGTTTGTAGAGGTGTTGGCGCCGTCATCGTTGTATCTGGAATTATTATCATAATTCTGCTCCCGACCGGACCCGAGCCACCACCCCACGCATCCCATACCCAAGCGACTACCACTGCACTACCCGCGCTAGCGATCTGAATGTTGAAGAACTAATCCAGAAGAAAAGAGAGAACGTTGAGAAGAGAATGGAGAAAGAGAGACAGAAAAAGGAAAGAGGCAGAGTAAAAGAGAGAGAGAGGGAGAGAGAGAACTCTATGAACTCGGTCTCGCCATCTGTGCCAATTTTGCTAAGAGCCAAAAGGTTTTTTTCGAGAGTTTTGCTGCTCAACGTGGCTTATGTTGATTCTCTCTCAATCCTACATTTTTCTACAGAAAAAGGCGATTCTTTTGAGCTATTTAATATTGTATAAAAGTAAGTCTGAACGATTTCCGCACTCGAGGTCTGAGGAATAAAATATGCCCGTTTTTGTGTTTCTTTTGAGAAAATCATTTAGAGGGAGCCCATAAGTTGCGTCTCTCTCTATCCTACATTGTTCTACAGAAAAAGGCGATTCTTTTAAGCTATTTAATGTTGTATAAAAGTAATTCTGAACCTCATCCGAGGTCTGAGAACATATATGTGAACACTGTTCGTGATGTCATGAGTTGGCCGTGTTCCTCGCTCTTGTGCGCAAACTTGTAAGTGTAAGAACAACACTCAACGTGAATTTTACACATCTCTCTGTACCTCATTAGAACCGCCTTTCTGTGTAGAATCTAATGACATAGAGAGAGAGTGACCTTTCCGTCTCTTTATAGCGATCACAGCAAAAGAAACACACAAACTCACAAATCTCAGAAACAGTCGTTTCTGAGATTTGTTAGTTTAGTAGAGAGAGAGAGAGAGAGAGAGAAAGAGAGAGAGAAGGGAGAGAGAGATAGGGAGAGAGAAGGAGAGAGGGAGCGAGGGAGCGAAACACCGAGAGAGAGAGAGAGAGAGAGAGAGAGAGAGAGAGGGGAGAGAGCGACCGTATTGATTGATAATTGAGCGCAGAAACGACTGCGTGTGAGATTTGTGAGTTTTTGTGTTTCTTTTAATGTGAAGGTTATAAAGAGACGGAAAGGTCACTCTCTCTCTCTCTATGTCATTACATTCTACACAGAAAGGTGGTTCTAGTGAGGTACAGAGAGACGCCAATAAGTAAAGTTGAGCGGTTTGATTACACGCACAAATGCGAGGGATCCAACTTTTGCAACACGGCCAATTCCTGGTTCACTTATAAAGAGAAAGAGAATATGTTGACTAAGGGTACCCAATTGAACGGCGTACTGTCGGTTTTTATGAAAGATAAAACGGGTAAAACATGTTTGTGAAAACATTGGCCACATATGGGTTTGAACCCTTGTGTCGCTGCTCGGCGTTGCCTAACTCGCCAGATCGGACGTGATCGCTACTTCGCCATCGCGGCTGCGCTGCTGTTGTTTGATATATCAAACAATTTCCATGAAACAATCCAAACAATTGCCTCGGGATGGATAGCGTGCAAATCGGTAAAACAAATTGTTTGATATGCCAAACAATTTTTTTGAAACAATTGTTGTTTCAAACAATTCATAAAACAATCGTGCACCAAACAATGTTGTTTCAAACAATTTTTTTTGTGTGGAGAGAGAGAGGGAAGAAGAGAGAGAGGGAAAGTAAAGAAGGAATAGAAGAGAGTGAGAGAGGCTACAGATAAAGAAATTATTCGAAGATATGACTTTTCTTGATCGCTTGCCCTAGAAGGCATATTTTGATGAATTTTTAAAACTTTAAATGTTGAGGATCACTCTGGGTGTTTCGTCGCTGCTGGCGCTGACTTTTCAATTTGGAAACGTCCTCCGACACCTCCCTCGCGTCAGCTACATCAAAGTGAGCATTCTTCTGGCATCACCCACTCAATCCATCTCTTATCAATTGCAGTGCCTGGACGTGTGGATGATCTTCTCGGTCATCTTTATTTTCTGCACTCTGGTCGAGCTTGCAATTGTTTGCCAGCTCAATCGGTTCGTCTGCTTTTCTATTCTGCTCATTCTATCCAAATTAACAAAGTACAACTTACATGTACATATGTCCATTCACTATGCCAGAAAATTCGTATTCTTACTTTAAGATGGGAACGAGAGAGACAGATTGGTTCGAAGGTTCTTGGCCACTGGCTTAATCAAATACGGTTTGTTTCATGAATTTTCAGAGATATGTACATGAATAAAAATTGTTTCCATGAGAATACTTTGATTTCGCATTTAAGAAAAACAAGAAGCCGAGACACGAAGGCGAATGGCGGATCTGAAGGCGGCGGTCTGAGGAAGCGATTTCTGCTCTCGCCCAATCGAAGTATCTCACTCTTTTCTTTTCTACTAGCATTGGGGCAGGACTGTGTAAAGCAGTAGAAAGATTATTGAAAAAGACAGAATGGCCACTTACTCAGACACGGGAGCGACGTCGACTGCCTCGACCCCTCCGATGATCGCTTCTCCAGTGCCTTCTGAGACTTCCCCGCTCACCATGAGGCAGCACAATAATAACAACAATAATCATGATGATGTGGTCAGTTTGATGATGAGCCCCTTCAATCGAATTTGCTTGCGAAAAAATGTAAAATATGAATTGTATTGTTGAAGACAATGGCGAGAACGCCTTCCATTGCAATCGCGCCAGTTGCATCTTCCGAAGATGTCGAGGTGGAGGAGGACAGCGCGGAAAGGCAAAAGAAGCAGAAGAACTGCGGCTGCTGGAGGGCATTCCGTGCTGGTTCATTCATTCATTTCTTCATCATATTCCAATTATTTCTGTCTATCTGTTAATTCTTTCACGAGAAAATAAATAATTCTTCTTCTTACATTAATGAACTTGCAGGCGTGCAGAGTTTCGTACACATGCTCTGCCCTCCGGATCGCGACTGGACTATCACTTCAGTACAGGTTGAACGTCTTCTCTATTCTCTCGCTTTGTTCTCTCTCTCTCTCTCTCTCTCTCTCTCTCTCTCTTCCTCATTTCTTATTTTTATTGGTATCTCTCACGCACTACATAGTCTCTCGCTCTCTCTCACTCACTTAGTCTCCCTCTCTCGCTCCCTCTCGCTCTCTCTCTCTCCCTCCGTTTGTTATTCTATGTATCTCTTAAAGCACACGTCAGAAGAATCCCCCTCCCCTCCTTTTTCTCTCTTATTTCCATTATCTCTCGATCTTGTCTAGTTGCTAAGAAAGTACTGTACGCTGAGCGAGTAAATAGTACGTGTAGAAGAGAAAATCTTACGGGTGAAAATTTTTTCAGACCTGCACGCACATTCACGGAAGCGGTTCTGTATTGAGATTTAGCGATATTTTGTTTCAGGTTGATCGATGCTCAATGATCATGTTTCCTCTTTCATTTCTCGTCTTCAATATTACGTCAGTTCAGCATTAATAATTTAGTTGTCTTTGTTCATGGAAATAATGAAACTTAAAAGCGGCTGTTGAGTATAAAATCCAACGCTTTCTTTCGTACTATTAAAATGTACCCCGATATATCACTAAGAAAATCAATGGGTAAATATTTCCAGGTACTGGTGCATATACTATATGAAGATGGATCGCCCAATGTAGAATGATACTGAAGATCTTAACCATTCGCGAAACAAAAATGATCTTCTTCATTAAACGGCCACAAACTCCACGAATAATCCATTAGTAATTCTCTCAAAGTTGCTTCTCCTCAACTTCTTCGTGTCCTTCACTTGCTGTATTAACTGATTAGATTCAGCTCATTCTTGTTTTGATGACAATATGGCGAGTTGAAAAAATGTCACACTTAAATTTATTTCATAGTGAAAACAACGCGAGCAACGGGAGTGACTGAAATATTTGCTATTCAGGGAACGGGAGAAGTACGATAATAATAGCTGAATTCTGGACAGTTTTATTAAAATATGTATGTTTTTGATTCTCGCTGTCACTCGCTAATCTGTAATAAAATGAAGATGAACGGTCACCCAATTTGGATAATCACTTTTATCATATTTATAGATTTTTAAGCATTTTAATTTGTTTTATTAAATGCTATTTTCAAAGATAAGTCGATTCGTATAGAAAATAACCAATGTGTTTTTATATGCTTGCCAGTTTGATTGCTCTGATTGTGCTCTTTACTAACATTATACGAGCTGCCTCTACATTTTCAATGATTGCGGGAAAGTGATTTTGAAGAAAAGAAGATTTATAAAGATTCGAATGATTAGACCTTATCAATCTCGATCAACGAATCTGCTCGAGGAGCCGGCTATCGGAGAGTTCTTGCTCCATCCTCAAGAAAACATGTCTTGGAAGTAGGATGAGGTGATAAGGTTAATCATGGCTAACAGTGGCAGGGCTTCTCTGAGAAAGGCAGAGAGACGAGGGTGCGACAGGGCACGGTGAGTTTGAGACTCAGTCAACGACTGGAACTCAAAGACAGTCGAGGCATTCACGAACAGACGTCTAAGAGATGACTACTGTTTCATGGAGAGAAAGAGAAGGTGGAAGAGATGGAGAGAGAAGGCGAGATTGAGAAAGAGGGAAGGAGAAAAATATGGAGAGAGAGGAAGCGAGAGCGAGCAGAGATGGAGAGAGGGGGAGAGAGTGAGAAATGGATAGAGAGGGAAGGAGAGATAGGGAGTAACAAAGGGAACGAATGAAAGAGCATCGCTAACACCGGGCCCGCGGCGCTGTCCTGCTTCTCCACGAGGGTGTCGGTAGCCTTGTCAATGACCAGACGTGTTGCAGAAGAGGCCGAGCGTTTGCTTGGCAGAGAAAACGAGTGGAGGAGACAATCCTGCAGTAGGCTGAGACACTCATATATTTTGTTTTCGATAAATATTCAATCACAAGACATTGCCAGTCTTCCTAATACAATAACTCTGATAGAGAACATATTCTTCTTCAGGTATATGCATTTTCTATTTTTGCTTGCCAACCTCGAGCACGCCGCGGTGCACGCGTTCTTCCTCTTCAAAAACATACTGAAATTATAACGAAACTTGAACAACGTCCAACATTGTTAATTACATTAATCCAATTAACAATATTAATTGATAGCGGACCCAATAATACTGTGCATAGCTGCTTTGGTCCTGAGAGAACAAATTATGCAAACCTTCTCCAGAACAGCCTCCTTTTGCACCGATTTTTCTTCATTTTCCTCAGCGTCCATCTCTTTATCTAGATTGGTGCTCTCAATATTTTATTCATTATTCCACGTGATAGAAGATGAATAATTCACGAAATTTTTATACAGAGCATGACAATAAGACCTAGTCAAGAGCTCATAAGTCGCGTGACACCTGATCTTCTTTGAAGCAGCAAAATAGAGCGGAACAACTTCTATGCAGTCCGGTGGATAGGAAAGAAAGGAGACAAAGTGAGAGAGATGCATAAGAGAGGGAGGTACAAAGAACGAGAGAGAGAACAAGGATGTAAGAGTGAAGAGAAATATGTAAGTGTAGAATTCGCATAACGGGTTAAAAAGAAGCACAATTCGGACTAACTTTGATACGCTTCGTTGCCCTTACATCCGGAAGTGTGCAGAACTACGAAGAAAAGTCGAGGCAGCAGGACCAAGGGTGTGATTTAGTCTGGTCATACAGTCCAAAATTGAGAATGTGAGACGATGCTACATACATACATATGTACATACAATATGCTGTAAATACAAAGAAGTTTCACTGAATTACCACTCCGATCTACTATTTTCTGCACAATTAAGGTAGAACAAAAAAAAACTCAACATAAAAAGCTTATGTATACTCGCATACTCTCGTCCCAAAATAATTAGCTGAAAAGTGAGAACAAAGGGAGTTTTCATAAGATCTCTTTATGTCCATTAACTGAAAGAATTAGACGATTTCGAATGCAGAAACGACATTCGAAATCAATCAGATTTATAATGAAAAGTCAGAGAATCGCTATCATATATGGTTCTGTGAGCTTTCTTCAAATGATTTTTCTTCAAATGATTTTTCTTCAAATATTGAAATGATTTTTCTTCAAATGAATTTTCTTCGAATGATTTTTCTTCGAATGAATATTCTTCGAATGATTTTTCTTCGAATGGTTTTTCTTCGAATAATTTATTAAGATGGTAATAGAGCTCGGCTTACAGATGAAGAGAGAGTGCAAAGAGCTGATGAGCGCTTCTTGCAAGAGGACTTGGGTGAGCATATCGATGTACATACATAATAGAGTGAAACTGTTGTAGACATGAGATGTGGCTGTTGAAAAAACCCCAAGCTGATAGACCGGCGAGGGCAAGCCATAAGATCTATCCGACATTCACAATGTCGTCGTTAACTGAAAAAGGGTTAAAGTCCAGCAGATGCGTCGTCCCGTGAGTGGAGATGCTAACTTCCCGGACCGGGTTGTATTCGCTGTTCCGTGATTGATGCTGCAAGTGAAGGAGGCAACGTTTCCTTCCGGCGTTGAGGTTGTGCCATGCCTGGTAACCGCTCAAGACCCTTGCACGCCGTGTATGAAGGAGGCAGAAATCGCGCGTCGAACAAGCGATGTCGCTGATGCAGTAGATCTATCAAGGTGGATCGTAATCTGCGCGAGGAACCAGCATTCCAGATGGGAAAAGTCGTCAATTCCCACCGCAAGTCCCGTGTAACACGGTGGATTTCAGCACGGTAATCCGCCCGGTTCGCTGCAAGCAAGCACGGTAATAAGTCCGGTTCGCGGCTGAAGAGGTATTGCGTGATGGCAGAATTCCTGTTGAAGAACGCGCGTGGTATCCCGTAGGAACCGACTGTTGTCACGACATGGTTCATGAAGAGAATTCATCAACGATGAATTCAGGGAGGAGATAGGCCCGAGTGCCGCCCGTATGCCATGAACAGCAACCAAGGCAAGACCTTGAAGGACTAACGTAGAAGACTACTCCTGCTGACCGCAGTGGAGAAGAAAGGGAGACGTAGAGGTGACTCAACATACCCTCGAACTTCCTCCTTGCAAGTACAAGGTATCGTCGTCGTCCCAGAGATGTAGGAGTTTCCGAACTCTGGCTGTAAGTTGCTGTAAGGGAGAGTAGAAGCTTTGCTTCGAGCTTCCTCCTCGTTCTGAGGTTGTACAGAGACGTAGACTTCGGTCGAACTCTGTATGTTATGGATGTAGTACTTCGGGGAGGTGTCGTGTATATGAATTTTGTTATTATATTTTTCTACATTTGTTATGCTGCCTAGCAAGCAACATTACTATCCTAACTCTCTTACGATTTAAATAAATTATTCGAAGAAAAATCATTCGAAGAAAAATCATTCGAAGAATATTCATTCGAAGAAAAATCATTCGAAGAAAAATCATTTCAATATTCGAAGAAAAATCATTTCAATATTCGAAGAAAAATCATTTGAAGAAAAATCATTTGAAGAAAGATCAGGACGCCATCATATATGCAACAGGGGTGAATCGGAATTCCGAATTCCGAATTCCGACCTTTTTTCTCTTCCGAATTCCGTTATGAAAGGGAGCCTTCCGAATTCCGAATTCCGAATTCCGTTATGAAAATTTTTATTCCGATACATCCCTGATATGCAATCAAGTGCCTACACTTTACAAATGAAATAAATATACGCATGCCCATAAAAATACTATTGGAGGGACAAGGGAGGGACATCTCTAGATTCTCACTTCCGAACCAAAAAGTGCTTGCGAACACATACATATTTTGCAAGTGAACGCTTTCTCAAAAACCCTCGATTACTCTGGGACAGAATTGTAGAGCATGATGGAGAGGCATACGGTAGTGGCTCCTGCCACGAAGAAGAATCCTATCGAGATGTCTTCGAAGAGGAATACGGAGAAGAGAGCCACTAGGACAATCGAGACAGCGGCCGCGAATGACTGAAACTTCCGCCTTCTCTCTTCCTTATTTGAGAATCAATTTAAACATTGAGAGCAAAGATGATTATTAAAACCGCGAGGCAGGACTTTCCTTGTACAAATTATCCAGACACTTCACAACGAGCGAAATGTAGATCCCTCCAACACTTAGAAGGCCTGAAAGTCTAATTATGCATGGAACACCGAATGACCGTGATGAGACTGACTAGTGACAGCATAGACCAGATGGTCATATCCGAAGAAGAATCCTCTCTCGAAGACATCTTCACTCTCAACCAGCAGCATCCCGAGGGCGACGCTCACCTATAGCAAAAGTCCACAATCCAAGTTGAAACAATAGCTTATTATAGTTAATTAAGAAAACAAACTGTGCATTAAAAATCATAAAGATTACAAAAGTATTAGTAATGTTCCAAATGGACCACTCCAGACGTGCACAGCTGAAGGTTACGAATCCAGAAAGGAGTTGAACCGCCGTCTTTTAACATCTTCTCGAAGTAGACACCTTCATTAATAATCAATACAGATGAAGACCAAAAATAGATATGTAAATGATTAAAGCTAACCAGCAAATCCAGAGGTAACGCAAGTGCAGAGGACAGCGATCAAACCAAGAAGATAGTTTTCATAGTGAGAAGACGAGGAAGAGCCCTAAACGATAAATAATCCCTTAATAATAAAAATGATCTGCTTACACTGATATTGATTCAAAACTAACTTTAACAGCCAAAAGGAATTTTACCTTTTCTCCGGGCACGCTTTTCTTCCTGGCAAGTATCGTATCCAGCTGTGAATAATTTGGTTTAGAGAGCAAATATAATCTCACTCGTGCAGGTTCATGATGAACCTGCATGAGTGAGACGCCTACGAACAACAGACTAATTGCAAACCAGCGAGTTCGAGAGAACCTCAAGTGTACAGATTTAAGTGTTTATATGTTGACCTTCTGACCCAATCGCTCGAAGGAAATGACATAAACAGTGCTGACCTCCTGCATAGAAAGGCAATCATGAAGATGGCTGTAGAGGCAATCTTCAGTTGAGTTGTAATCTGGAAACATGCTCGCCATTATCGATCAAAAATAGGTTCCAATCATGTTTTGAATGGAGGCCCATTAATGGATTCTCACTGTTCTCCAAACCTGATAGACTCCAGGGTCTAGGTTGGAGAGAGCGATAAAGTCGAGGTTATTCTGCAGAGCGTATGCAAGAGATGTGATGCTCGTCTTGAGCAGCTCGGCCGGCTTGCCAAAGTAGAACTTCATGATCATCTGCAATATATAGCAATCATCGATACAAATTCTCTCTCTCTCTCTCTCTGGATTTAATAGAAATGTTAATAATGAATTGTTTTTAAGTGGATATTTTAAAGTTAAAAAAATGAAAAAAGAGATAAAGAAAGAAAGAAAACCTACATTCCTAAGCACCGTGAAGCGATAGCCGGCCGCTTTGAATAACATTACTAACGAAATGAAGATCTTTGTGACTTCCGTCAACAAAACGACGGTCGTGGACAAATACATCTGGAATTTTTAGAAAACAATTTAAAAGTGCGCAATACAGACTTTGTATGTACATAGATACATATGTAGGTCACAAATATCTGTGCATGTTAGCATATAGCTAACATACTCTTGCTCTCTCCCTCTCTCTCTCTCACTTTCTCTCTCACACTCTCTCGTGTCGTCTTGATCTTGAGTTGTGTGCTCAGGCTATATTGGCAAAATGATAAATAATTCCTAGACGCATTTTCCGCCGTGGCTGGAGAAGTGACTCTGACGATCTTGGCCCAGTAGGAAGCTCCTCCCCTGTCGGCATCTCATTCCCCCGCCCCCTCTTCGCTTCTAGTGGTCGACTATAAATGCTACACTTCTACCAAAACTTTATTTTACATGAAAGTTAAATAAGAAAGGAAAGGGAAAATTAACTGAAAATAATTTGCAAATTTTAGCTCTTCAAATTTTCTTTCTCTGCAGTCAGAGAAAAAGATACTTTTCGTAGTTTGGTTAAGATAGTCTCCTTTTCTCGGACATCTCCATCTTGGTGAGAATAGAGTTCTAATTGGATAAAAAGGGCAGAGTCGGCCTCTTCTTCCTAGCCACGGCCACTCTTCTCTATTCGATCCCGATTACGCCGGACCTTTAAAAAATTACATATTAATTAACTGATTATCGCTATGACATACAATTTCTCACTTCTTTAGGCAACTGATTTCCATTGTTTGTGATGTTTGTGATAAATGGCCCAACGTTATAAATTCTCAATAAATACATATTATTTCAATAAAAGGAGCCGTTCACTGAATAATTAACATATATTTTTACAAAGGTAGATAAATTAGTCTAAAGCGTGATTACAGAAAGTTTGAACAATTATTTTCTACTTGCTACCAAGTTAAAAATGTCGTGGCTAAATTTCTCTCTCTCTTTCTCTCTCTCTCTCTCTCTCTCTCTCTCTCTCTCTCCCTCTCTGCCTTTTATCTCTGTCTCTCTCCCTCTCTGCCTTCTCTCTCTCTCTCTCGATCTCTCTGCCTTCTCACTCTCTCTTACACTGCCTTCTCTGACTTTATCATATCAGCTGCCGCCGTAGTAAAGTGTCCATTTTTTGAGGCTAAACTTCAGGGTACTGACATGAGGCTAAACATTTTAACACGAGGTTTAGCCTCATGTTTACACTGATATCAACATCCCGGTCTCTTGGTTATTGCTTGCTCTCCTCTTGCTGTTGTTATTGTTCTGATGGCTCTCCTTCTCCTTCGTCGCCGAAGATCATCTAACATGCAGTACCGCCGTCTTTATCCCTATACCCATATCACAAACCCCGCCATCTTCCGGCAAAAGTTTCGTTTTCGCAAACGGGAACTGGACGAGCTGGTTCACATCTGCGACGCTCATCTTGTCATGGAGGATGGAACAGACTGGCCCATCTCGAAGAGAAACCAAGCAATGCTTTTATGCTTATTCTAAGAGTTACAGAGAGAGAGAGAGAGAGAGAGAGAGAGAGAGAGAAAGAGAGAGAGAGAGAGAAAGAGAGATAGAGAGAGAGAGAGAGAGGGAGAGAGAGACAGAGAGAGAGACAGAGAGAAAGAAAGTACAGAGTGATCATGACGGAAATTCGAGGTGGCCGCATGCATCACCTACCTGGCAACCAACACTCATCAGACGGTCATCGCGGATAGGTTCGGAACCAGCCAGAAGGTCAACTCGAACATCATTAACAGAGTCTTAGAAGCATTGACGAGCGCTGCTATCGTCAACCGCTTCATTCGTTTTCCGGTCCACGACATCGCATGGAGGACTCATGTTGCCCGATGATTCTCCCGATATGCTGGTCTACCGAACGTGGTTGGGGCGATTGACGGCTCTCTCATCCCCATTGCAACCCCTTCCTCTAACCCCGGTCAGTATCGCTGCAGGAAGGGCTTTTGTGCTCTAAACATGCTAGCAATTGTGGACCACCGAGGAAAATTCCTGTATATCAACCCTAGATATCCCGGCTCCTCACATGACTCTTCAATCTACTCGCAGTCGACGGCGAAGAACGCGCTGGATGCCTTGGGAGCAATTCCTGGCTACGCCCTTGTTGGCGACAGCGGCTTCCAAAACGGAGAGAGGGTGATGACCCCATTCGCACGAGGAGCAGTCACTGTGCAGCAAGCTCGGTTCAACCGCAAGCACGCCAAGACGCGAGTGATCGTCGAGCAGAGCTTCGGATGGCTGAAGAAGAGGTTCACCATCCTTTCCACGCGCTGTCGCCTTTCCCCGGAGCGGGCAGCGAAGGCTATCCTCGCTTGTGCAGTTTTGCACAACTTCGGCATAGAGCGAGGTTACAGTCGCTGCCAACTTGGCCCCCCACGACATGGCCTTCGACTTCCACAGCATTCCAGAAACCCTCGTGAGATTCTCACTGCAGCACTTTAGCTGGCCAGTTAATGTACATCTGTTAAGAATAAAGCTTTATGCTCATAAGCTCATTATAGTTAACTTTTCAACGTTACACACACTGGCCAGAAAATGCCACAACTTGTTATTATCCGTTTTAATTAAAGGAACTAAAATCTAAGAGAGATAAAAAGGATGAACTTCGAATAATCAACAATAAAAAACACGAATGCTTCATAAAGCTTTACAAACATGGAGAACTGTAAGATGATAAAGGTAACAAAAACAACAACTGCTCGCTAAAAAGCAAAAGCAACAACAATGTGGAGTACTGTATCATATTAAACCTTAATAATTTATAGTAACTAAGCTTCTAAGTAATTGTAATACTTTGTGCTATATACTATACTAATATAAATACTAATAGAATTACAGTATTCTACAGCAAACCACTCTGAATTTAATAAAAGAATCTAAAATCTAAGAGAGATAAAAAGATAACAACGTATGCTTCATAAAGCTTTAAAAACATGGAGTACTGTAAGTGTGTTACATTTCAATAAGTTATACTAACTATGCTTACAACGACATAATATACTATACTATAAGAATTACAGTACTCTATAAACATTCGCTCTAGATCTGAATATTAACCATTCAAAGTTCAGTCGACACACTTGACATAACACTTGGAGGAATTCGTGGAGCTTCTTGTCCTTCTGCGTACGTCGCATTCATCGGGTGCAGAAAATGGAATTCGCTAGGGTTGGCGGGCGGCGAATCGAAGTACCGCTCATAGCTGTCCTTTAAAATAATGCTTGATGAGGGTAACAACATTAATTTTGAAATAAATAAATGTAAGAAAACTCCTTCTGATATAACTAACCGAACACCTTTCGTTATGACTAGAAGACCGTATAAGTTAAATACTAACTTGCTTATGAATGTTGGATGGCGCATGGTGTGGAAGTAGCGGCCCGTGCTGACGCATGCTCTCCACATTCTTCTTCATTTCTTCGGCAAGCTCTATTTGCTTCTCGAGAGCTTCTTTAGAACGATCGGCCACCAGTTGCATTCTCCGTGATGCCTCCGCCTGCTCCTTGAATGCGTTCTTACGCCTAAACAAGAAGGAAATTAATGGAAAATTAGCCTAAAAAAAGAAAGAAATTAAAGGGAAAAGATTCGAAATAAGTAGGAAGTTAATACATATATTGAAAACATACAGCAGGACTAACAAGCTTTAACAAGCAAGTAAAAAGTACCTGGTACATCTCGGCCATTTCCTGGAGGACCCGCTTCTCCGAGATGGTCCCCATGTTCTTCTTCTTCTTTGGCTTGTTGCCAAGGCCCGTCTCTTCTTCGCTGCCATCTTCCACTGAGGAAGTCTCCCCCGACTCGCTTAGAATCTGAACATTTCTTGAATCAACAAAGGAATTAATAAACAAAAATGGAATATACCATATAGCTCAAAATATTCGTCGTCGAGGGCCTCGACCTATAAAGCAAGGGCTCTGGAAGTACTTAGGAATATGCATAGAGCTGGTGAAATGAAAATAGGGTAAATAGTAGTACTAACATTAAATCGGAATTCGCTCCCATCGTTTCTTGCCCGTTTGCGTGTGCTTGAGAACTGCTCCCTCATGCGATTGTTGAGTGGCGCCTTTGCGAGTCCGAAGTCGTCATCATCATCCCCGTGACCGTTGCTCGGACCCTTAGCCAGCCCGTATTCGTCATCAAGAACCTCACCCTGTAAAGAAAGAGCACAGGAATAACAAAGAAAGATGGAAAAAAGTAAGAAACAATACACCTTAACAGCTAGCTTCCTTCCTTGAAAGAGAGATGATCTGTCATGTTCGAACTGTTGCTAAAGAACAGAAAGCCTATGAATAAATAACTTTGTTCGACTTAGTAACCCCAAGGTCAAATCTACTCAGATCCAAACCAGCTTTATGATAACAGAAAGCAAATAGTTTACGAACCGTTCCTGTTTCGAGTGATTTCGGGCAGACACCTTCAAAGCCTGGCGTGGATGCGTTCATGCGGCAGAGGAGATAGTCCGCCGCGCCCATCTCCTCGGTCAAAGGGACGCGCAGCTTCTCTGCCTGGGCGTCCAGTCCACCACCAGTCTGCCTCAGATAGCTGCAAAAACAATCTCTCAGGAGCTAGCATATCTGCCCTAATTGATTCAAATAAAGTGAAAATTAACAAGTTTACCAACCTGTTCCACTTGGCCACATTCTTTTTCAACGTACTCTTCCTGTATTTCATATGGTCCTTAATTGACTTGACGGTTCGAATGGTGCAGAACTTGAAGATGAACTCTTTGTGGATCTCCTCCCAGATGGCATTCCTTCGCCTATTAATCGCGGGTTCGCGCTCAGCATTACCAGTGTAGAGCGCGAGTCGATTCTCATAGGCCCGTTGGACGATAAAGTCGGACATCTCAGAGGTGAATTGTTCACCTCGCTTCTTAGATGGATCCATTCTTGTATGACAAAGCCTAAAAAATGCTTCCCTCGCTCCCTCGATCGAAAACAACGTAATAGTGAATGCTTATTGCAGTTTCACGAGCAGAATCTTTTTGACGCGCGCTACAAACTACGAATATTTTTGCTGTGTGCAGTACAAATATAGCTGAACCAGCTGAGGCATGGTTGGCCTGATGAACAAAACCCCTAAAGTGAGAACAGAAGAACACAGTTGCAAAAAATGGTTGTGAGAAATGGAACAGCTACAAAAAATGGTCAAGAGCTTGTGCATTTAAAGTACCTTGAAGAAGAAGAAGAACTGCCGTTGGCCACGAGCGCGGTGGTCTTCTGGCCGTTCTTGACGGGCTGACACGGCTGCTTAGCTTAGCCTCAATGATAACGGAGTAACACATCGATCGAAGCAATACATTGTAAAGAAAAGTGGTTTCCGTTGCAAGAGCAAAAAAATAGTACAGCATTTTTTTCGAAGACTCCCGACTTCCGACTGTTAGTTAGCAGGCCGGATTATGACGCCTGTCGGATCACCTAATATATGAGGCTGGAACTGGCAACATGAGGCTAAGGAAGAGACAATGAGAGAGCATGCATTTTGAGGAGAGTCTGTGGCTAGAATTCTTGACTCAATGCGGACCGCGTCAAGATTCTCTTCCTCATGTTGAGCAGAATCTCTTCTATATACATGCTCTCTCTCTCTGTCTCGTCTTAGCCTCATGTGGCTGACTGACGCTAGCCGCAAAATCATATCAGGCTAACTATGAGGGAACGGGCATACACAAAGAAGAGTTGCTGTATATGAGAGAGGTGCAGAGAAATTAGCCTCATGTCAGTAGCCTCATCTTTAGCCTCAAAAATTAGACACTTTACTACGGCGGCTGATGGTGAGGTGAAGAAGAATGTCGCATTTGAAAATCGCTCCATGATGACATGAACGAGAAGCATAGGAAGAAGCTGAAGAAGAGCGAAGAGAAATTCGGTAAACAACGAAAAACATAAAAAAGAGAGAGAGAGAGAGAGAGAGAGAGAGAGAGACAAAGAGAGAGAGAGAGAGAGAGAGACAGACTGACAGAGACAGAAACAGAGACTGAGAGCAAGAGGTACAGACATAGAGAGAGGGGAACAGTCAGGGAGAGAAAGAATAAGTTAGAGAGTAAGACAAAGACAGGAGAGGGACAGTGAGAGAGTAGACAGAGAGAGAGAGAGAGAGACAGGCCGAGAAGAAAGAAAGAAGAAAGAAGAAAGAAGAAAGAAGAAAGAAAGAAGGAAAGAAGGAAAGAAGGAAAGAAGGAAAGAAGGAAAGAAGGAAAGAAGGAAAGAAGGAAAGAAGGAAAGAAGGAAAGAAGGAAAGAAGGAAAGAAGGAAAGAAGGAAAGAAGGAAAGAAGGAAAGAAGGAAAGAAGGAAAGAAGGAAAGAAGGAAAGAAGGAAAGAAGGAAAGAAGGAAAGAAGGAAAGAAGGAAAGAAGGAAAGAAGGAAAGAAGGAAAGAAGGAAAGAAGGAAAGAAGGAAAGAAGGAAAGAAAGAGAGAGAGAGTGAAAGAGGCAGACAGAGAGAAAGAGAATAAAATAAATAAACAGAGAGAAAAAGAGTGGAAATGTGTCGGTGTGTATTTCTGAATCATGATATTCATATATTAATAAGTTAAAATCTATTGAGAAAATTATTTTTTTTAATCTCTTCTTAAACTGAACAACGTATGCAATATATCCTCCCCTCAAATGTATTTGCTTCCTGTGGGCGGCAGGATTGATGGATTTGGACTGACAGCCAAATGTAACATTTTTATCAGAATCTACATGAAAAACTGATCCTAATAGTGGGTTCCTTTTGATATTTTGATTAAGAGAAAAATTGATATTTGTAGGTCAGGACATTTTGTAGGTAATCGAGAGGTCGCAGGTTCGAACCCGCGCGCGTGCAAACCCTTTTGTGCGCTTTTATATGCCTCTTGATCAAACATAAGCGATGAAAATATAGGCTAATGACTTATTTCTTATGTTTAAGGCCTTAAAGGAGCCGCTTCCGTTAAGGTTACTTTGAGCTGATCGAATACTAGGCCACAGCGTAGCCAGAGCGATAGTAGAAAGCATTTTTGTAGAATTTTTGTGCGGGATTTTCAAATAATTTTCCAGAAGCATTTAAGAATTCACTCCTGGCATGATTACGCAAGTTGCACCAAATTCGTTTCAAATTGTTTTATGTACCTGTTCTTTCAAAATTTCGCACCAAATTTTACGACCTTCACTTCGAAATAATTTTCAGATATCACACTAGTCACAATAAAGGTTCACCAAACTTCTTTTTTAATTGAACCACACTTCACGATTTTCGCACTAAATTTGTCAGCTTTGAGCTGCGACATCAATGCGTTCACATCCAATGCATGCTGGCGTTACTCTGATCGTCCGATGTTTATTAAGTAAATTTGTAAGAGTGAAATCGAACAACGCAATGCACATTTAAATAATAAGCCCGCTGGAAATCTTGAGCAATTATCTCTTTGAGCAACGAAAAGAATAGGAAAACAGAAAATAAATGACGATCAAGCAAAGTAGTTTACATAAATAAGCGATCATCCACAAATTAATATGGCTATGATCGGTTATGAAGAGCATTCAGAGACTTCCATCTCGTGCACTCCACACAACTTCAAAACATAAGGATCGGCTAATCAGGAAGTCCTCTTCTTCTCTCGCTGTCTCTGCTTCTCCCGCATCCGGCAGAGGGTCATCTCTCATGGAACTGGCAAAGAAGAGAAGGACGCAGAGCAAGAGAACGAGGGCGAAAATCTAAAAGGAAGAAGAGGCTACTTCGAGTGACCATGAAATGGTCCAACCTGGCCGACGACGGACAAGGTCAGGAAGAGCTCAGCGAGTCACTTGTTCTTGTACAGCATGCAACTTCCATCCTGAATGATCCATTTACGAGCAAGGAAGAGTCTAGCAAAGTGGAACCTCTCCGGAGCACGCGTCCTTTAGTTGTTGAGTTCAAGAGACATCGAACATCCATCCAAAGAGAACCGGAGCAGGGATCGTTCCGATGACTCTCACGAGAATCCATCGGATGCCCAGAGCGAAGGAGCGCTCCGCGTAGTCAACTGTTCTGCAGTCAAGCTGCTTGGTCCAGATAAAGTATAGAAAATACAATTGATAATCTGTGGAAAATAATAAAGTAAAAATAAGCTGTAAACCGACCTTAGAACGACAATAATGAGAGGGACGCCAATGGCGAAAGTGCACAAAGAAAGAGGAGCGAGAGAGCGAGGAAGGCGAAGAGGCCTGCGAGGAAAACAACTGCATTCTTTGCAGAAGAAAGAGAGCATAAATGGGATGACAAAAACGCACCCGTGCATTTGGTCTCGCAAAATCCTCGTTTTACTATTCGATAGCCTCGTTTTGTATTCGTAGGTGGACAAAAATAGCTGCTGTAGAACTGCAAGAGAAGATATAGAAAACTAAGCATACGAGAGACGCGGCTAACCGTCTTCTGAGATTCGTACTTCTCAGGGCAGACAGATGAAAATGCTGCACTATGAAACCAGACATCATTGTACCCACTCCGGCCATCGGAACCATCACGCAACCTGTAGAGAGAGAGAGAGAGAGAGAGAGAGAGAGAGAGAGAGACGGAGGGAGAAATGAGAGAGAAAAGGAGAGGGAGCATAGCGATGAAAGATACCAATGAGTACGTTGGCCTTGTTGGGAGCAACGCTGAACTGTCGCTCGAGGATGCACTTACCAAAAGCAACGCGAATGAGATCGAGCCAGACGTAGAGAGGGTGAGCGAACTGGCCAGTGACACGAAGAGCGAGTTGCAGGCGGAGCAAGTTGCACGTAGAGGGAGTCCAGGGCGAGCAGATGAGCACCGGGAATCTACGTAGAAAGTAGGGGGAATTGGCAAGACCAGAATTGATTACTGTCACACCCATCTTGCTGTGCTTGCCTCCTCTGTCCACAGCCGCCCCAATCCAAACTTCTTTTGCAAATTCCCCGGGAAGGTAGTTCTGTTTGATGCCAACCCTCTTCACTACGTGGTCAATGAGAGCGGCAGTGTCTACAGTACTCACAACTGCACATTCTTCAAGAGGAGCTCCACTTTTCACAACTAATTGTTTAGACTCCAGAGTGTAAAGCTGCTCAATCGCTTGTCTCTCTTCCCGATCAGCGGCCAGCACAGAGTGAGATGGAGCTGCTCCACCACCACATTTTCTTATCAGAGCATTGACAGCGAACAAAGATCTGCAGCCCAATTTGAACCGTTTGGCAACTCTGAGTTGTGCGCTAACAGTAGCGTAGCCAATGAAGAAAGATTTCGGGTGCATTCGGCTAAAAATCATGCGCAGCAGCTCTCGAGCCTGCTTTGGCGTACAACCGTTGCCTTTGTCACCCGAAATGCAACGACTGACTAGGGATGTCAAGAATGCTATTCTAGTACGGGCTTGGCAAGCAGTAAGATCTTTCAATGGCTTTCGAAACTGCATACTGTAGGCACTGCTTTTTTGGCGTTGTGCCTTGAGCATCTCTCTCTTACTCTGTTTCTCTTTTTTGAGGCGCGCATTGAGTGAAGCTATGAAGCTTGCCTGTTGAGCATTCTGGGAAATGAACTGAGCTTCTTGCTCTGCCAATTGTCGAGCAAGAGTAATATTTCTTTTCCTACACTCTCGCAATTCAGAAAGAAGATTTGAGAGGTCCAATGGAGGGATACACTGAGCGAGAGAAGGGTGCATTCGCGCGGGAAAGCCGGATTGCCTCAGCGGCTCGGACACAGCAAGGTTACGTGTCGGCAAACTCGGACTCTCAAAGGATCTCTGGATGTTTGGCTGCCATTGAGGCGCACGAAACCCACCTTGCTGCCGTCCGGGCGCACTGAAATGTCTACCTGGCGCACAAGGCTGCCTTCCAGGCGCACTTGGCGGCCACCTAGGGGTGCCTTCGGACATTCCCAATGGACGGGGTTGTCGGACAATCCTAATTCTAACCCCATCAACAACACGCTGCGATGAACCTGGAGGCTCCGTCATACTAAAAAAGCTAAATGAAATATCATACTACAGTCCAATAGGAAATTATTATAAAATACTACAGTCCAATAAATAACGAGTCCAAAATAGCTAAAAGTCCATTCTAAAAAAAAAAGCTGAAAAGGAAGAGAAATGAGAAGGGAAAAAGAAAACAAAAGCAAAACAAAAAAGATAATAAAAAAGGTAAATAGGAATTGTTATCCATACCTTAATCAGTACTCGAAATTTCCTCCTCAGTCCATCAAATAGCCGAAAAAGTTCGAGTAAATCCTTAGTTAATCGAATATTAAGATTTCCTGAAAATAGTTTAAGTTCCACAATCAGATGAAAGGTATGTTCGTGGGAACAAATCCCATTCTCGCATTCAAACCAATGTAACGAGTGTTTTCGAACAAGGGATCACTTTTATCATACCACGGAATTAAAAAAGGCCTTAAAAGAGAATAAAACATTCACAGGGCTAACAAATGCCGACAAACTGGGTCAATTTTTCAAACTAACAGTAACATCTTATATAACATAACGCCAACAAACAGGGTAGATTTCTCAAACAATCAGCAACAACTCTATAATATCTTCTAAAGCATCGGAATGTTTTGGAGCACCGTAAAATTTAACCAGTAAATTCTGTAAAAAAAAAATCAATGGTTTATATCGAAACTATACCACTAATCTGTAATGATTCTACTAAAGAAACAAAAGGACATGGAAGAGGGGAGACGAAAGAGGGAGGAGAGCACGGTAAAAAAAACTGGAATTTTTACTCACATTCAAGTGCTAGTGGGGTCCTGGGTCTGCTGGGATTGCGGGGGGGAAGAGTCACGGGTGTGGCCACCGCGTGGGTGGAATGAGCGGCCACCGCGTGGGTGGCGAAACTTGCCTCCCCTCGGAGGACGCCACTGTCCACCGCGCGTTCCTCGGTGGGTCTTCTTGTGAACTCCACCATTTCGCGGTCCTTGGTTGGTGGTGACGTTCACCACGACGTTCCCGGCGAAGCTGCCGTTCAGCTGCACGGGCAGCGGATTCGACTGGACTCTTGAAAATGTAAATCGTATTCAAACGCAATAGAATCTAATCAAGAAAGTCTAAACAATAACATAATGTAGATCTTTTAAAAGAATTTAACTAATAACCTCGGGCGAATCTGCCATGACGGACGGGGCCCACGAGGTGGCGGGCGCTGGTCAAACGAACTACAAAACACAATTGGCATCATACGACCTTACAAATGCAATCCGAAAACGATAGAAGTATTTAACTAATAACCTCTGACGATTCTGCCAAGACTTCCGAGAAGGGGCGGCCGCTGATGACATGAACTGCAAAAAACAAGTGGCATACTAGGCAAACAAGCTAGGCAAACAAGCCTAGCAAATCCGAAAACTATATGAAAAAGCTAAAACCTCTCAGCCGAGTATCGGCTCCTCCGCGCCACCGCGCCTCTCTCTTCTCGCTGGTTCTCGTGGTCTTCTCTCGTCCCTGTCATTCTAAACACAACAATTCACTGTTATCCATCATCTCGTGAATGAATTGTAATAATTGAAACATGACAAAAACATTTTACTCACCCATCCGACTCTTGCGTTGACGGTGCTGCCTCCGGCGCCCCGAACTCGACACGGCGGCCATTCGCTATCGTAATGCTGAAAAGAAACTAACGTTAAAATCACCACATTCCAACAGCAAGTTGGAATGTGGTCAACAGTAGGGAAAAAAGCTACCTGAGAGGAGTCTTCTGCTGGTCGGCCATTCGTGAAGATGCCACGGCGCGACAACCCTAAAATATAAAATCTTATCAAAATTAGTTAAAACCTAGTACATCAACAAATACGAAAAATGAAAACACCATTGTCGAATCTGTCCCAGAGTTCTTGGACTCAACGAGAGAAAACCGCAACGCGTTTTCCACGCGTCGCGGTTTTGCTTTTCGTGTCAGGAGCCCGAGTTTGCGAATCATAAGCGAAACTATCGCCCATGTATAGGGTCTTATACGCTGTGTAGGCGCTCTAGCCTATCTGTATCCAGTATCCTAATAAGATCTCGATATAGTTTTCAGAGAAGGCAATAGAAAACGTGAAATGCATGTAAAATAATAAAGAAATAAAATAAAAAGTGAAATAAACATATATTGCATTCATAATCACAGCGGTCCGGTTTTTGAAAATCATTTTTGAATCAATCAAAAAAGGTTTCGAAAGGAAGCTTTTGACCAGTACGGTATTCGCGTTTTGCACGGCATAAATGAACGTGTTTGTACTGCCGTGCTTATGATTTGAGGATTTTTGAATTCTGTTGTGTCATCCACAGCAAATTTTTCCTGCTTATGGAATCCGCGGCGATTGTTTGGATATAGTTTGAAACTTTCACAGTTATTAGCACAATGTGAAATGGACTGGCATTATTTTGTACCCAAGCTCACTCATAGGTGCTTCTTCGTTGTTTCCTTGTTCGCTCAACGTTCTCGCAAGCCTAGCACAAGGCCTACTCCATCGTATTCCCTATTCTCTCCCCATATCTGGCGCCAGTGTATTGTGTCTTAAAATCACTTTCATTTCTTTTATAGCGTATCAAAATCGATTTCTTGCTGGTAATTGGCTCGCCACGGCGTGCTGTGGACAGTTCTTTGTATCTTTTTTTTGTAGAGTCCACTGGCTACGGTCGAAATATGGATCGCTCATCCCTGCGTGCCATTGCAATGCATATCGAATTGGTCTGTTTACCGCAAAATTTTACACAATTTATTTTCCTCTCATTCGGTTATCCTTTTTTCAACTTCTTATGACTAGGTAGCCGGTTAATTTTGAAATTCGCTCGTAAACTGCATAGTTGACTAGAATACGTTCTTTTATCTCAAGGCCCTTTCCGCTCTTCTGCCGCCGTAGTAAAGTGCCCATTTTTTGAGGCTAAACTTCAGGGTACTGACATGAGGCTAAACAGGTTAACACGAGGTTTAGCCTCATGTTTACACTGATATCAACATCCCGGTCTCTTGGTTATTGCTTGCTCTCCTCTTGCTGTTGTTATTGTTGTGATGGCTCTCCTCCTCCTTCGTCGCCGAAGATCAGCTAACATGGACTATCGTCGTCTTTATCCCTATGCACACACCACGAACCCCCCAATCTTCCGAGCAAAGTTTCGCTTCCACAAGCGCGAATTGGACGAGCTTGTTCAGCTCTGCGATGCTCGTCTTGTGAGCGAGGACGGAACCGAATGGCCCATTTCGAAGAGAAACCAAGTAATGTATTCATGTTAATTCTTAAAGCTACATAGAGAGAGAACGAAAGAATGAGAGTACGGGGGTGATGGCCGCCTGCATCACCTACCTGGCCACGAACACTCATCAGTCAGTCATCGCGGATCGGTTCGGGAGCAGCCAGAAGGTCATCTCGAACATCGTTACAAGAGTAGTTGAAGCGTTGACGAGCGCAGCAGTCGTGAACCGCTTCATTCGATTCCCTGTTCACGATGCGGCGCGGAGAGCTTATGTTGCCCGCGGATTCTCCCGGTATGCTGGCCTGCCGAACGTGGTTGGGGCGATTGACGGCTCACTTATACTAATCGCAACCCCCTCATCTAACCCCGGTCAATTTCGCTGCAGGAAGGGGTTTAGTGCTCTCAACATGCTAGCTATTGTGGACCATCGAGGAAGATTTCTGTACATCAACCCTCGGTATCCCGGCTCCTCCCACGATTCCTTTAACTATTCCCAGTCAACGGCCAAGAACGCGATGGATTCCCTGGGAGCACTTCCTGGCTACGCCCTTGTGGGCGACAGTGGCTTCCAAAACGGCGAAAGAGTGATGACCCCATTCGCACGAGGAGCAGTCACTGCTCAACAAGCACGCTTCAACCGCAAGAACGCGAAGACGCGCGTGATCGTCGAGCAGAGCTTCGGATGGCTGAAGAAGCGGTTCACCATCCTTTCCACGCGCTGTCGCCTTTCCCCGGAGCGCGCAGCGAACGTTGTCCTCGCGTGTGCAGTCCTGCACAACTTCGGCATCGAGGCCGGATTTTGACGCTTCTCGGATCACCTATTATATGAGTTTGGGAATGGCAACATGAGGCTAAGGAAGAGAAAGTGAGAGAGCATGCATTGCGAAGAGACGCTGTGGCTAGAAATCTTGACTCAATGCGGACCGGGTCAAGATTCTCTGCCTCATGTTGATCAGAATCTCTTCAATGCGCATGCTCTCTCTCTCTGTCTCGTCTTAGCCTCATGTGGCTGCCTGACGCTAGCCGCAAAGTCATATCAGTCTAACTTTGAGGGAACGGGCATACACAAGAAAAGTGGCTGTATATTAGAGAGGAACAGAGAAATTAGCCTCATGTCAGTAGCCTCATCTTTAGCCTCAAAAAATGGACACTTTACTACGGCGGCTGGCTACTACATCGGATGAGGTCAAGAGCAACCACGATCCAGTCCTCGCTCTTCTCCATAACATCTCCCAAATGCCTACGGAAAACAGAGATGTCAGAGGAGCGGGAAACAACAACTAGTAACTAGTTACTACTTAGTAATTAGTTACTAGTTGTACTGGGTTTCCAGTTTTTGCGTCGTATCACCTTTTCGATGAATGAATCATTTATGTATCGATTTATGGAGATCGTTAAAGTACTATATTCCAGCTGGCCACGTGGCTGCCAAACATGAACAACTCCTTCGACGTCTTTGCCGCTATCTGGCCGACTCCCCCTATTTGGCCTATCGTCTACGTCAGTAATGATGTGGAGTTCATGATCATCAGACACGATGTCTTGATGCTCCATCTCAGAGAAGCTGCCCGTGCCATTGGAACCACCGCCATTTCGCTCGTCAGCCAGGTTGCGCTTTATGAATATGTTTCTTTACTTAGTCGGTGGTGACCAAGAATACAGACTATTTATTTAATTACATGTGTATATTTAATATTTTTTAAAGCAAACATAGCATTCTCGCTCTGATGAAACAAGGAACCGATTGATATCAGTCTTTGGATTCTTGAGGAGCTGGCTTCCCGCGTCACACCACTGGTTGAGGATGAGAATGACGGAGGTGTCATGGAGATCTAAGTGGACAGGGGCGCCATAAGCATTCATCTCTTCATTAGCCTGCTTAAACCCGAACGAGACCATAAAATCTAGTTCTGTGCGCGAGATGCTCCTGTTTTAGCTGTGCTTATTTTTTATTTATTGTTCATTAAAAAGGAATTTTGATCTTTGTTTATTGGTTTTTCTGCCGGATAATGATATAAAAATATTCCTGTTTTCAGAGATGTGTTTGCAGCCGGCAGAAATGGATTAATGTGGTGTCACCTGATATTTCTTCCCAACTATAACTATAATATGACAGATATATAACTGATATATCTCACGACTCTTCGAGCTTATTTTATAAACTGGGATCTGATTTCCCTGCTTTATTGAAGAATCATGAGCAGTTGTCAACAATGACAACATTGAAGTGGATGGGTTTATTTTGGTGGCATGTTTCGATGTCAGAAGATGATGAGCTCAAAAGCATGGCAGACCTGGTTTTCCAGCAGCTTGCCATTGAGCATCTGTGTAGCTCAATGCCCGAGTTCTCGATCGCTTCCAGCTATGGGGAGTGAGTCGAAGATCGTATAAAATGATTTGATAAGTAAATCAATGTTTCTGTTTAAAAATTAGTTTTGACCATTGAGGGCAGTTCTTGCTGCTTGCCAATCACTTGTGATCTGTGCTCTTGTTTAAGACCAGAGGAGGCTGATGAGCCACCACCACCACCAAAAGACTCTACTCCTTTTTACAGTCACACCAGCCGAGCACACGCTTTGCCATTCGAGTCTCCGAGGAAACTGGTTGGTGAAGCGAGAGCTAAAGAGAAAGAGAGAGAGATACCGAGATAGACAGAGAGGGAAAAAAAGACACGGACCTTCAGCCTTTGAAAAAAAGCTCGGTCAACCCCTTTGCTGAGCATGTCCCAACGCGTGACCGAATTCACGCGTTGCGGATGCCTAATTTTCGCTGCGTTACAACTTTGCGCTAGGAATATTGCAGTTACGCAGCCCTGCGTATCAGTGCTTTTCTATGTTGTATGTGTAAAATGCAGCTTCCCGCCCATTTTGAGTTCAAATGGCCACAAAGATTTTCGTAGCAGCCCTATATGAGCTTCATCATCCCGCGCGGTTTGAAGGTCCCACGGCGCGTCAAGCCGACACTTAGAGAACATTTTAGTGTACTGCTATGTGCGGTCAGTGCCGCTTCCTTCGACATTCCATGAATTGAAGAGAGGGTAACACTAATACGTATACTGTGACACTAAATTAAGGGACGCCATGTCTAACGCATCTGATAACCTTTTTCTTTCTCTTGATTTTCGTTATCAATGAAAAGCTTATTTTAATTTGAAATAAAAGTGTGATTATAGTTGCTGCTGGCTGATCCGCGTGCTGGCATCGAGTCTACTCGCATTTCGACCGGCTGCGGGGCGTGTCGACTCGCTCTTCGGGCCAGATTAGATGCGTAATTTTCTTACCTGTTTTTTTTTTAAATCATGTGTGCTGTTGGCTTGTGGTATACTTATAGCATCACCACCTGCTTCCTTCCGCTTCTGTCCCGGCAGTGAAGGAGTCGTCAACTCGAGGAACAAGTGATAAAATAGAGGTTCACAGAATTTTTTATTTATATGTTAACTTTTATACTTTTGAACTGATTATGGCCCTAAAGAGGGCCGTTGGGTTCTGGGGTTTAGGTTGCTGCTCTAGTGATGTTTAGTAGAGAGTCTTGGCTTGCACGCTGAAATGCTTGAGTATTGCCCTCAACTGATTCTCCTTGTTCCGTATGCATGAGTATTGACGCTGTATCTTGTTAAAGGCTGCGTGCAGCGATTCTATTCCTTGCTCACTCATGTCACCCCAGCTGCCGTAGCGAGCCATAAATGGCACGACATGCTGGAGAAGCATGTGAAACTTCGGTGTTCTGGATAGAGTTCCGTTTTCAAGCTTAGAGCACAGCTCTTCAAACCGGTTGAGGATAAACTGCAATTGAACCAGCTGCTTGTTGGAAAAATCTTGGGCTTGGGCGTATTTGGCAATTATTCCTAGCAGCTTCATCGCTTCAATTCTGGTTGACACATCTGCATTCTGTTGGAAACCAGCCCACAGCTTTTCGGGAACTCTTTTTCTCAGGCATTTCATGATGTGGTTGCCCGTGAGATCTTGATAGAACGCTTGTAGGTCTGCACCAGCTTCTCTGAACCGCCGTTCTAGATCTTGAAAATGCTGGCCATCGTATGTGACGTTTTGTCTCAGTTCAGCTAGCTTCTTCTTAGCTTCATTCATGGTAGACTTCTGTTGAGCATTCTCTGATGCAGCGTGCGAGTGCATGGATTCCATATCTGCTTTCAGTTGTGAGAATGAGCCATTCCCCATGCACTGCCGACATGTTATTCCTTCTTTGCCGTACATGTCTGGTGGTGACAAGAGTCCCTCACAACAGAAATGTACCATCCGCTCGCATATATTGCACTCTGCGCTGCTTCTGTACTCCTCTTGCAGCTTTTCAGCTTCTTTCTGTCTCAGAAGGCAGTTCATGGCTGTGCACTGCTTGCGTGTGCCCTGACTGGGAATGATGTTACGCCCTTCTGCTGCATCCAAACACTTGAGCACAATAGCCGTGTTTCTAATTTGGGCCTCTGAGTCTTCTACGCTCGCTGTCAGTTCTCTGATGTCCTTTTCCAAGGCCTTGGCCAACTTCTTCTTCTCCTTGCTTGCCATCTGAGTGTTGGGGTTATCAAGCTGTAATGCTAGTTCTTTTAGCTTGTCAATGAACAGCTTCTTCGCGATTCCCATGAAGATGTGCAGGGAGGGGGGAATATAGCGTTTAGGGGGGACCTTCCAGAGCATGGGCTTGTTAACGCTGAATGTTTTTTCTTGCTCGTGGCGCTTATAAGAACGAAAAGTGCGTTGTTCAAATTCCTCTTCCTTCCTTCCAAAGACTGCTCCTCTCACCCTTAGACATTTCAAGCAGTTGCAGGTTGCAGATGAGCCCTGATGTCCTAGGCTCTCAGCTTGGAACTTCAAATCACCGGAGACGAACAAGACAATCGGAACTTCAATCAGTTTTCCTTCGTCTGTTGTGAGAGAGATCTTCGACAGCGAATTCACTTGATCAATGGATTCAGATGTTAGAACCCTGTAGTTCTCATTCGTGTCGTCCGCGTCAAAGAGGGAAACGATGAGAAGATTCTTCACGCTGTTAGCATTGGGCGTGTTGCCGATGAGGAGGGCAGTCTTGGTCCATTCTCCGCCTTTGTCGGAGATTACGGTTACTCGAAGCTTCCCTTTGAATTTCCCGCCTAGTTTTAGTTTTCCGTGGTCGTAGAGGTACTGCGCATGTTGCTGCAAGCTTGTAGCGATGTTTTTCATTTGCATGACAGCAACTTCCTTGTTTCCATGCTTAACGGACTTGAAAGTGTACTCATTGTGGGACGCTATCTCGGTCATTTTCTTGCGTACTTGATGGGTTGGTGCGAAAAAGTCAAGCTTCTTTCTTATCAGTCTGCTCTTCATTCTTTCTCTTGCCCTCATCGTTATTCCACAGTCTATGACAAGCTTTGCGTCTTCTTCCGGTGTCAGTTTTCGAGTACAATCGATAGAAACACGTTTGGCATGAACATAGTCACTCAATATGGCAGCCACGCTCTTGTGCATCTGTTCTTCAGATTCTTCTGCTGTCAACTCTTTCAAGATGTGTGAAAGTTTTTGCAGGCGTCGCCGACGGATGGATGTGCTGACTGAAGAGAAGGGCTGCTTCTTCCGCCCAGAGAACTGATTCTTCTGATTCTTCTTCCGCTCACCCAGCTGAGTCTGCGTGCACTTCTCGACGGAGCAGGTTACCGTAGTCTGGCAACCCTTCTCGACGGAGCGGGTTACTGTGGTCTGACAACCCTTAACAGCTACATGCTTTTCTGTCTGGCAGCCCTTGGCTGCGACATGTTTGTCTTCTTTGTTCAGCTGTTCTTGCACCTTCAGCTCTCGCATGGCAATGCGGTTCTCTCGCGCGTCCAGGTCGCGCTGTCGCTTCAGTAGCTGGCTCTCGCGAGCATCCAGAATCCTCTCTCGCTCCGTTCGAGCTTGCCTTCGACTCGGCGTTGTGCCGGCACTACTCGAATGAACACGCATTCCCCGTGCAGTGGGAGTGGAAGCGGATGCAGAGACAGAAGATGATGCATAATCAGGGGCATGCATACGGACAGACGGAGATGCAAAAGAAGGAACATGCACAGAAGGAGAAGCAGGAACAGGGACATGGCCAGAAGGGGAAGCACGAACAGGGACATGGACCGAAGGGGAAGCAGAAACATTCTGTGAAAGGGGTGGGGGTGCACCCGCATGTTCCCCACTCTCATGTCCTTCCATCTTACCCGGTTGAGAAAAGAATCTGAAGTAGAAAAGCATTAATTTATGCATTTTAACTAAAAAAAATTAACAATCGCGGATGCATCACGACGAGGCGGGAGCGACACGCGGACAACAACAACAAAGCGGGCGGGGAGGACGCGAACGAACAAATAATTTAAAAAAAATCAGTGCTGGGTTTGGTTCTCCTTCTCTTTCTCCTTCTCTTCCTCTCCAATGGCCTTCTTCAACTCCTTCGCTCGCTCCTCCAGAGTCAGCACGACCAAGTCCAACATCTCTTTCCCAGTCTGCATCGCCTCCTTGCCCTTTTTGAGCTTCTCCAACTCCTTTTCCATCTTTTCCTTTAACTTCTTCATCTTCTCCACTTCATCTCTCAGACCGTCCAGATCCTTTCTCAGTGATTCCTTTTCATCTTTCTTCCTTCTCACGTACAACTGGAGCTGCAAGAAGGTTGTTCTGTGTAAAACTATCTCAAAGGAATTTTATGTAAAAACCTTATCCGCCTCGACCGCCAGCCTGTCGCGCTCCTTCCTGGCCCGCTTGGCAGCTTCTTTCTCGCGCCAAGCGTTCTCGCCCACACGCTTGGCTGCCGCTCTGAAACAACAACAAAAAAAGATTCCTATGATTAAATGACTTTTTTTTAAAAGAAATAACGATAAAATATATTTCAAACCTCTTGTTGTCATTGTTATTGTTGTTGTTGTTGTTGAAGCGGCGGTTGCTGGGCTGTTCCTGCTTGTTGCCGCCGCCGCCGAGAGAGTTGATGCTGCTGCCGCCGCCGCCGAGAGAGTTGCTGCTGCCACCGCCGCCACCAGAGTTGCTGCTGCTGCTGCCACCGCCTCCGTTGCTGTTGTTGCCGTCGCTGCCACCACCAGCGTGGTACACGAAGATGTTCGGTGGAAGCTGCGGCTGGAGCGGAGGAGACAGCATTGGGTGTGGCTCTTGCATCATCCGTGCGAGCGCTGATGCGAACGAGTTCATCCTGAAAAATAAGGCATACAAACAAATAATTAGCCCACAATAGCAATCACGGATGACAATGGCGTCCGTTCAAGGATGTTTCCTCAATCAATCAATAACTGCCATATTTTTGAATTTTGAGGTTTCATGACACGAATTCTTTCATACTGTAGCTTTTCTCTAAGTGTCGCATTTGCACTGCGCTAACTCTCCGTGGTCCGTGGAAAGAGAGTTACATTATAATTCTGCTTCTCTCTCTCTCTGTGTCGCTGTCTCTCTGTCTCTCTCTCTCTCTCTCTATCTCTCTCTTTTACACTCTCACTATCATCGTCCACCCCTCTTTTACCCTCAAATTTCTTATATATTCACCATGCTTTGTTTGATTCCCGTTGATTTTGCTATTGTTCTCTGTATTTTACTTCTTCTGCCATCTCATCTCCGCACTCATTTGCCCTGTTTTCATTCGATGACATCAACAGTTCTTCTCATTCCTGGCATTCTGAATTCACCTTTGCAGGGTAATCTACACTTCGCCGATCAAGGCGCTGTCGAATCAGAAGTACCGTGACTTCAGAATGGTCTTCAAAGATGTTGGCCTGGCCACCGGGGACATTCAACTGAATCCAGAGGCGTTCTGCCTAATGATGACAACTGAAATCTTGAGGTTCTGCAATGTATGTTTTTTGTGTATTTTCTTTCCGCAATAACATGATTCCCTTGAGATCGATGCTTTACAACGGTTCAGGTCATCCGAGAGCGTGAATGGGTAGTCTTTGACGAGGTTTGTACAAAATATTTTGATATATATATATATATATATATATATATTGTTTACTAATTGAATTAGTAAAAAAAACTATTCTAACAAATTCGTGGCCGTGATACTAAATTTAAGCACTGCAACAGGTTCGCTACATCAACGATGCAGAACGAGGGCATGTCTGGGAAGAGGTTCGTTTGTAAGATCGGCGTGGTGAGCACGCAGCATCGGCCAGTGCCCCTTGAGCATTTCATCTACACTGGCCAGGATGGCAAGACGAAGAAAGACCTATTTCTGGTCATCGAGAAGAATGGAGAGTTCAATCGGTTCAACTACGCCAAGGCCGTCCAAGCAAAGGCTCGTTAATCTTTAATCTAATTTAATTTAACATCTACTGTTTGATAATAAAATTGGAAGAGTATATCAGACAAGTTTTAGTTTTCTTTATTTTGCAGCAAAGCATCAAGCAGGGCGCTCCACCACCGGGTGCTCAGCAAGGAGCAGCAGGCCGTGGTGGCTACGGGGGAGGAGCGCAGAGGGGAGGAGGCGGATGGGGAAGGCCGCAGACGAGGGGAGGAGCGAGGTGCGGAGGAGGGCAGCATGGGGCAAGGGGAGGAGGAGGACAAGGAGCTAGAGGGGAAGGAGGAGGTGGGGGATTTAATCACAGGGGAGGAGGGTCGAACAATCGATTAGGAGGATACAGTAGGAATGTTAGTATCTGCTCCCCTGCAGCATACATTATTGCTATCTATATCTTTTGTATGATATTCCTTTATCTCTCCCCCGCACTGTCCTTGTCTATCTCTCTCTCTTTCTCCCTCTCTCTCTCTCTCTCTCTCTCTCTCTCTCTCTCTTCCATCTTCTTTACTATCTTTTTTAACAACGACAACAGTTCACCATCAGCAGAAATCCCCATTCCTTCCAGGATAAGAATATCTATCTGGAACTGATCGACCACCTGCGAACACTCGATATGCTCCCATTGGTGTGCTTCGTCTTCTCGCGGAAAAGGTGATGCCAATTGATAATGTTTTGTCGCGCAATTTACGGATTTCGGTTACTAAACTTCACTTGCAATAATACGAAGATGTTATGCATTCTTAACTATTTGCTCATTAGATGTGATGAGAATGCGCAGCTGCTGTCCTCGGTAGACCTGACGACAGCCGTTGAGAAGAGCCATGTCACCACCTTCTTTGCACAGTGCATCAGTCGCCTCAAGGGCTCTGACAAGGAACTGCCGCAGGTGGGAATTGGAAGAATATTGCTTTGTAAAATTAAACTTCTTCTTTTTATTTCCACTTATCTGTGTTATATGCTAGGGGATATTCCATGGTTGATCTTTAGGAAGAGTTGTGAGAATTCCTCCATTTGCAGTTGCTCCGCATGCGTGAACTCTGCCTGCGCGGCTTCGCAGTCAACCACAGCGGAGTATTGCCGATTCTGAAGGAAGTCGCCGAGATCCTCTTCCAGAAGGGATATGTTAAGGTTTCCGAGTTGTTTTTTTAATGTTTTTACTGCCTCGTTCCCCAAGTAGACGGCAAATCATTTGTTCTACTCTTCAAATTATCTATTCTACCTCCCTCTCTATCTCTTCCCATCCCTCTCTCTTTATCTATCTCTCTCTCTGCAGATCCTCTTCGCGACGGAGACCTTCGCAATGGGCGTGAACATGCCAGCTCGTTCCGTAGTGTTCTATGCGATCAGCAAGCACGACGGTCACTCCCTCCGGCCTCTCCATCCCGCAGAGTACATTCAGGTTGGAATGACGAGCGAGTTCCATCCAGGTGCCATTTCAAAAGTATTGAAGTATTATATCGATCGAGATAAATAAATAAAGGAGAAGAGAAATGCCTACAATAAATGCAATCTGTCTGCATTTCAGATGGCTGGACGAGCGGGCCGCCGTGGTCTTGACTCCACTGGCACAGTCATCGTGCTCATCAAGGAAGACAGCGTGCCAGACACTGCAGAGCTCACGACTGTCATGAAGGTGGGAGAGAGAGAGAGAGAGAGAGAGAGAGGGTGAAAGCTAAAGAAGACAAGAGTTCGTGGAGAAGAGTGAATGTAATCGACTCTGAACCTGCAGGGCAAAGCGGCTCCTCTTGAATCTCGTTTCCGAGTGACTTATTCGATGCTGTTGAATGTGCTGCGGGCCTAGCAACTCCGAGTGGAGGACATGCTGAAGAGAAGCTTCGTCGAACAGGTATCCATTGAAATATTGAATCAGGGAAGAGCAGCAGCACTCCAAATATGAGTTTATTAGCGAGACAACAAGGGTTCTACCAATTCTGTCGAACAGTTTCTGTGGTTGTTTTCCACACTGGGCGCATTCCATGCATTGAATATAAGTGAAGAGTTAGCAGATAAAATACAATGCACACCTAAGGTAAAGAGAAAGCTAATTTTTCTACACATTAAATGAATTAATATGTAAAGATTGAAATGGGATAAATCTTGTCTCGATCACTGATATCGTCCTCCAACAGGTGTCCCTTCGAGAGGATCTCGGACGGAAGTCGCAACTGGAGGAGAGCCGGAAGAGCTTTGCGAGCATGCCCCGCCTGAAGTGCTCGGTCTGCGGAGAAGAGAGCGAGCAGGGAGGAGTGGCACTCATGCACGACCATCTCAGGCAGTTGCTGCTGGAGAGGGCATTTCTCTGGCAACCACTCTCTGCTGCCATCACCACTTGTTAGTTATTTTCCTCCCTCTTTCCGTCTCTTTCTCTCTCTCTCTCTCTCTCTCTCTCTTTCTTCTCTCTCTCTCTTTCTCTTTCTCTCTCTCTCTCTCTCTCGCCCTCTCTCTCTCTCTCTCTCTCTATCTCTCTCTCTCTCTCTCTCTCTCTCTCTCTAGTTGACCGAGCCTTCTCCCCTGGTCGTCTCCTCATTCTGACCTGGCCTCGTCATTGTCTTCAAAATACCCTCGCTGTTCTTCTCAAGGAAGAATCCCGCGATGGGGCTAGACGCTTTTTATCCCTTTGCTTATTGTTAGAGGATTGATAGTGGAAAACGTCTGACATTCGGGGAGCTTTTGCAGGTGTTGGTGAGCTGCACCGAAGAAGAGCAGACTTTCGGGGCTTCCAAAGCAGCTGGAACGAAAGAAGTTGGCGTTTTCTTATTCTCCGTTTTATCAACTCGAAAATATGAAATTGCTCATGACTTAGTCGACAAAACCTTTGAACTTTCTCATAAAATGTTAAGAGGGTTAAAAATCTTTTTCTTTTTAAAGTAAAATGTAGAAGATATAAAGATTGTTTCCTACAAAATATATTCTATTCTAGGAGGAAGAGTGGTAATGGGATGAAGGACTGATCAGCGGAACTCTCAGTTTTGGCCTTGAAGGGGTGGCTCCGCCTGCTGTGGACAAGAAATTCTTCAGGTTTATTTATTTACAATTCTATTTAAATAATATTGACATGCATCAGAAATACTTGCACTATCACAGTCTATTCTAATTTTCAGAATCCTCTGTGATCTGCCACAGACTGCCGTTGTCGCGGTGTGCAAATCCATTCTAAAGGTCGACGTCAGTGATCTTCTCCTGGAAGAGAAGAGGAGGGGTCGAAGCAGATTGGAGTTAGCTTTTGAGTTACTTATATTTCAATGTTCCTACTCTCCGGGACCAAAGAGTTCTATATCCCCCTCCCCATTTGACCCCTCAACCTTCCAGAGTAATGTTGGCAGCCGAGGTCCTGTACCGCTGCTATTCTGATTGCAGTTCGCAAAAGCCACTACCAGACGCGAGTGCTCAAGTTGTCTCACAACTCAACGACTTCGCATCACAGTATTCTTTCAACAAGGATGAAGGAGCACCCGAGTCCTGCCGAGTCCCGCCGATTTCAAAAGGGTTACTTTTCTTTCTTTTTTTTTATATAAATATTTTTGCGGTACTTTCGATCGATATGTCATGTTCTCTGCATGGTAAAAGTGGAAGGCCCGAAACGGATCACAATAAGGGCACTTCCCATACCGTTTTTTGATCAAAAAATCCGTTTCTACATTCCTTTCGGCGACCTAAAGACTCCTACCAACCCTCTTTTTGGGGATCATCGGACCACCATTTTTCCCCTGGTCTTCATTCTCTCAGATCTCTTGTAGTGATCTCACTTTAGAAGGGCGATATCGGTCTGCTCGACCGTGTGAACTATGTGAACAACCTTCGTGAGCACTGGCTGAACAAGTCTCTTTTTCCCTGCACGCCACTGCGCAAGACTCCAAGAACACGTTCGTTCGAGTTCTCCATTTTATTTATCTATTCATTTACTATATCTTAACAGCTTCCTTCTAGATGACCCAATTTCGAACCTAACCAATCTTAACAGCTTCCTTCTAGATGACCCAATTCCGAACCTAACCAATCTTAACAGCTTCCTTCTAGATGACCCAATTCCGAACCTAACCAATCTTAACAGCTTCCTTCTAGATGACCCAATTCCGAACCTAACCAATCTTAACAGCTTCCTTCTAGATGACCCAATTCCGAACCACCGTGCGAATGCAGCAGGAGATTCGTGAACTCGAGCACGCTCTCTCCTCCGAATCTCTCCAACTTTCAGAGGAATATCGTAGCAAAGTTAGTCAGTCTTTCATTCTCATTTTCGTATATAAGTTTGCTTTCATATCTCTCTCTCATTCAACCTATTCTTACTTTTTGATTTTCATCATTTATCTTTTTCTTATTAGCAAGAATTTAGAAACTTTTTTTGCATTAGCCAGTTCGGAATTTCTTTTTTTAGCTGCTACGCAAACTCTGGGCTACCTCGAACAAGGTGATATGGTCAGCTTCAAGGGTCGAGTTGCGTGCGAGGTACATCATCAGGTATTCTCTCTCTCTCTCTCTCTCTCTCTCTCTCTCTCTCTCTTTCTCACAATTCACTCTCTATCCTTCCCACACTTTCTACATTACCCTCAGTTCCCCTCTCCCACTCATTCACCCGTTCTAATTTAAATATCAGTGCCTAAAATTTGTTCATTTCTTTTATAATTCTATGAAGTTCGTATGTTTCCAGGAACTTCTGATCACGGAGTTGATCCTTGACAACTCGCTCTACACTCGAGACGCAGCAGAGATTGCAGCAATGCTCTCGGCGACCACCTGCCAGCACAAGGGAAGCGAGTCGGCCAAGTTCCCCAAGGACTCACGCTTCGACAAGGTCAGCCGAGAGGACTAGAAAGGCATCCTAATTAGAACGGCACGATTAGTTGAATCATTTAACTATGTTCTTTGTTTAAAACATAGAATTCTTCTTCAGATAGAAGTGGATACATAATAGAGAAAAAAGGATACCTCTAAGAGCCTCATAAAAATTTCATTGTAATTGAGCTGAGAACGCACATGACCAACATCGCGACTCGCATCCAATTGGCTGCCACACTGCTCAACATTTCAATCTACGAAGGTTTCGACGAACTCCGATTCGATCTCATGGAAGTCGTCTACAACTGGGCTCAGGGAATGGTTGGCGGAATCTGTCTCTGCTATTCCCTAGTGCTTTCTCGACTGTTTCTCCCTCTCACTCTCTTTCTCACTCTCTCTTTTATCTCTCCTTTTCTCTCTCTCCCTCTCACTCATCCCCTAACTTATCTATTTACGACATTTTTTTTTTGCGCTTGTATTTTTAATTCACTTTTATTCCAGTTCTTCTTTGCAGCCTTTCGCGGAAATCATGTCTGTGAGCGAAGCCCAAGAGGGTCTCATCGTTCGGTGTATTCAACGATTGAGAGAGGTTTCTTTTCACCCATTAACGGCAAACGTGTAGAAGGAATCAGGTTACCTTCTTCTAATGCTCTTGTATCTTTTAAAAGCAAAAAAGGAATTAAGAGATAAGATGAAATTATGACTTCCTATAATCGTAGGTATGCAAGGACATCCGGAATGCAGCTCGCGTCGTTGGCAATCCGGCGCTTCAGGAGAAGATGGAACAGGTGATCGATTCATATTTTCCCGCTTTATATGTTGTGTTCTCATGTGTGTTTTTTAGTAATTAAAAATAATTCTGTTTTTTTGGCAATTAAAAATGAAATGTTCCTCAGGTTTCTGCCGCTATCAAGCGAGGCATCGTCTTCGCCGCAAATCTCTACACAAATACGTGAGAGACAGCGGCCTGTGAGAAGACTAATTTTATCCTATTTAACGAATTTTGTTATATTTTACCTGTAGTTATGTTGTTTTCCATGCTCTATGGGGTATCTGGAAACTGGTCCATTGATTTTATCATATGATGCTTTGAAGCTGTTTGCTGAGTTCCCTTTCAACCCTATGGTTAGAATACGGTTGTTGAATTTCCTCATAGATACATATTCGTCCTTTGTTGAAATGAAGCAAAACTAGCGGAGCTATGGGGGGACCTGGTTTCAGTATCTTTGCCCATTCTCTCCCTTGGAGTCTCCGCTATGTCCTAGCATTTTAATCTTTGCATTGGGGGTCGAATTAAAACGCGCAAAAGGGTTTGCCCGCGCGCGACTCCGAACCTGGGTCGGTAGAATATCTGCGTGAGATGAAAATGCACCAAAAAGCCATAAAATAATTCATATCTCGAATATGCCTGAACGGATACCGACCATCAGCCTATCATTCGATAGCTAATGTTAGGCTCTATTCGAATAAAAATATGCCCCAAAAAGTGTCAGTGATAGCTAAGGTCGAAAATGTGGATCAAAAGTAGATCAAAAATGTCGTTATATGAAAATGTTTTGTGTGAGACATTTGTTCGTCTTCTCCAGATGAGAGCACAACGGTTTTTCTTTGATAAAATAGGCGAAGTATAAAAAGGAACAAGGTAAGTTGAGTATAACGTATGGGAGGTCCACACTCTCTTTGTTTTCTCATTTCATCTTAAAAAAACGTAACACGAATGTAAGGCCGGGAGAAGTAAAGGCTAGGTAGGTGTTATGACGTCCTTTAATATGACGAAGGGTGAGTGCGGAAGAGGACAAGCACGTATGCTAATGATGGAACAGCGGTGACATATGTAGTGTGTCCCGGCATGTCAACGAGATGGAGAGAGCTATGGTGGTAAGGGTGAGCGAGAAAGAGAGAGAGGGAAGGATAAAGAGATAGAGAGTGAGAAAGAGACTGTTGTACGGCCAGTTCTGTCTTTCCAGAGAGAAAGAAAGGGAGAGGTGAGAAAAAATTAAGAAGAGTAGTAGATCAAAAATGTCGTTATATGAAAATGTTTTGTGTGAGACATTTGTTCGTCTTCTCCAGAGCTACAGAATGATATATAACATGTTGCAATAAGGCCAATCCCCGAGAAGAAACAGCCGCGGAAACGGCCTCCCAAAAATTCGACATTTCACGGCCCCCTCAGGGTACTTTCCCGGAATCCCAGCCAAACGGGAGTAGGCTCATTTGAAAGTGCTCGTTATACTGAACAATAATCTGATTGTCCCATCCAGCTCCAATCCCTAATCTCCGAGTATTGATTTTTCAAATGTTCGATCCTTACAAAATGTGTTCGCTACATTATCGATCGCTGTCGGAAAACTATTGCCCTGAGGGGGGAGGAAACCATGTCAGATGGTGTATTTCGAGGAGTTCTTTCGAATAAGGAAAAAAAATTGACATGTTTCATATAGCGTTTTCGAGATAGTGAGCAAATACAGAGCAAAAAAGTGCCAAAAAACGGGGTAAAATTTTGGCCACGCCCACAGGAAAGACCCTTAGGCGGAATTCGCCCATTTTGTGTCCTATTAATCTTGAAGACATGCTCTATCAATTACTATTTTTTCCAGCTTCCCATCTTCTCCCAAACAAAAGATACAAACGCTCAAACTCGCCAACCCAGCCCAAGCGCGCGCCGAAAAGTTCCAATTTTGGCCGCTGGCGCCACCCCAAACCCAAATCCCAAAAATCCCAAACCAATACCAAAACGTAGCCCCAATATTCATTTTCCATCCTAAAAAAAACCGCACTCGAAAATCTCAACCCCGCCGCCCACTACGCCGCTCCGCGCAAACCCGGTCAATAATTAACAAGCAATGCTAAGTAGATTCTCTACTAGCGGAGCTATGGGGGGACCTGGTTTCAGTATCTTTGCCCATTATCTCCCTTGGAGTCTCCGCTATGTCCTAGCATTTAGAACTTTGCTTTGGGGGTCATATAAAAACGCGCAAAAGGGTTTGCCCGCGCGCGACTCCGAACCTGGGTCGTTAAGAAAATCTGCGTGCGACGAAAATGCACCAAAAACAAACAAATTAATTCATATCTCGAATACGCCTGAACGAATACCGACGAACAACCTATCATTCGATAGCTAATTTTAGGCTCTATTCGAATAAAAATAAGCCCCAGAAAGTGTCAGTGATAGCTAAGGTCGAAAAAGAGGCCTGAACACTCTCGGACCAAAAGTAGATCAAAAACGTCGTTGTATGGAAAACTTTAGTATGAGACATTTGTTCACCTTCGCAAAAGCTACAGAACGATATATAACACTTTGTCATAACACCAACATCCGAGAAAAAACAGCCGCGGAAATGGCGTCCAAAAATTTTGAAAATTCACGGCCCCCTCAGGGTACTTTCCCGGAAACCCAGCCAAACGACAGTAGGCTCATTTCAAAGGTCTCCTAAAACTGTACAGTATTCTGAAAGTCTCATCCTGCTCCGATCCCTAATCTCCGAGTATTGATTTTTCAAAGGTTCGCCCCTAACAAAATGGGTCCTCCTGTTTTTGCCTCGTATCTATCGATCCAGGTACTTTCAGGACATGTGCGATAGATCAGTCGATGCGCCGTCAAAAACTACATGATATAAGTCTTAAAATCAAAAATCGACAAGAGGGATTTTGAGAAAGTGAGCAAATACAGAGCAAAAAAGGGCCAAAAAACGGGGTAAAACTTTGGCCACGCCCACAGGAAAGACCCTCGGGCGGAATTCGCCCAATTTGTGTCCTATTAATCTTGAAGACATGCTCTATCAGTCACTATTTTTTCCAGCTTCCCATCTTCTCCGAAACAAAAGATGCAAACGCTCAAAGTGGCCAACCCAGCGCAACCTCGCGCGGAAAAGTTCCAATTTTGACCGCCGGCGCCGACCCCAAAACCAAATCCTAAAAATCCCAAACCCATACCATATCGTAGCCCCAATATTCATTTTCCATCCTAAAAAAAACCCCACTCGAAAATCTCACTCCCACCGCCCACCACGCCGTTCCGCGCAACCCCGGCCCATAATCATCAAGCAATGCTAAGTAGGTTCTCTAACTAGCGGAGCTATGGGGGGACCTGGTTTCAGTATCTTTGCCCATTCTCTCCCTTGGAGTCTCCGCTATGTCCTAGCATTTTAATCTTTGCATTGGAGGTCGAATTAAAACGCGCAAAAGGGTTTGCCCGCGCGCGACTCCGAACCTGGGTCGGTAGAATATCTGCGTGCGATGAAAATGCACCAAAAAGCCACAAAATAATTCATATCTCGAATATGCCTGAACGAATACCGACGACCAACCTATCATTCGATAGCTAATTTTAGGCTCTATTCGAATAAAAATGTGCCCCAAAAAGTGTCAGTGATAGCTAAAGTCGAAAAAGTGGCCTAAACATTCTCGGACCAAAAGTAGATCAAAAACGTCATTGTATGAAAACGTTTTGTATGAGACATTTGTTCGCCTTCTCGAGAGCTACAGAATGATATATAACGTGTTGCCATAAGGCCAATCCTCGAGAAAAAACAGCCACGGAAAAGGCCTCCCAAAAATTCGACATTTCACGGCCCCCTCAGGACACCTTTTCCGAAACCCAGCGAAACGTGAGTAGGCTCATTTTAAAGCTCTCCAAAAACTAAACAATATTCTGAATGTCCCGTCCCGCTCCGATCCTAAATCTCCGAGTATTGATTTTTCAAAGGTTCGCTCCTAACAAAATGGGTTCACTACATTATCGAACGCTGCCGGAAAACTATTGCCCTGAGGGGGGAGGAAACCATGTCAGATGGTGTATTTCGAGGAGGGCTTTCGAATAAGGACAAAAAATCGACATGTTTCATATAGCGTTTTCGAGATAGTGAGCAAATACAGAGCAAAAAAGGGCCAAAAAACGGGGTAAAATTTTGGCCACGCCCACAGGAAAGACCCTCGGGTGGAATTCGCCCAATTTGTGTCCTATTGATCTTGAAGACTTGCTCTATCAGCCAATATTTTTTTCAGCTTCCCATCTTCTCCGAAACAAAAGATGCAAACGCTCAAAGTGGCCAACCCAGCACAACCTCGTGCCGAAAAGTTCCAACTTTGGCCGCCGGCGCCGACCCGAAAACCAAAACCCAAAAATCCCAAACCAATACCATAACGTAGCCCCAATATTCATTTTTCATCCTAAAAAAACCCCACTCGAAAATCTCAATCCCGCCGCCCACCACGCCGCTCCGCGCAAACCCGGTCAATAATGAACAAGCGTTTCTAAGTACATTCTCTAACTAGCGGAGCTATGGGGGGACCTGGTTTCAGTATCTTTGCCCATTATCTCCCTTGGAGTGCGCGCTATGTCCTAGCATTGTTTAAATCTAATAGGGACTTGTATAAAAGCGCGCAAAAGGGTTTGCCCGCGCGCGACTCCGAACCTGGGTTGTTAGAACATCTGCGTGCGATGAAAATGTACCAAAAAGCCACAAAATAATTCATATCTCGAATATTCCTGGGTCAAATGCAAAGCTTGACCTACCATTCGATAGCTAATTTTACGCTCTATACGAATAAAAATATGCCCCAAAAAGTGTCAGTGATAGCTAAGGTCGAAAAAGTGGCCTAAACCTTCTGACTCCAAAAGTAGATCAAAAATGTCGTTGTATGAAACAGTTTTGTATGAGAAAGTTGTTCGCCTTCTCAAAAGCTACCGAATGATATATAACACGTTGCCATAATGCCAATTCTCGAGAAGAAACAGCCGCGGAAAGAGCCTCCCAAAAATTCGACATTTCACGGCCCCCTCAGGGCACCTTTTCCGAAACCCAGCAAAACATGAGTAGGCTCATTTGAAAGCCCTCGTAAAACTGTTCAATATTCTGAATGTCCCGTCCCGCTGTAATCTCTATTCTCCGAGTATTGATTTTTCAAAGGTTCGCTCCTAACAAAATGGGTTCACTACATTATCGAACGCTGCCGGAAAACTATTGCCCTGAGGGGGGAGGAAACCATGTCAGATGGTGTATTTCGAGGAGGGCTTTCGAATAAGGACAAAAAATCGACATGTTTCATATAGCGTTTTCGAGATAGTGAGCAAATACAGAGCAAAAAAGGGCCAAAAAACGGGGTAAAATTTTGGCCACGCCCACAGGAAAGACCCTCGGGCGGAATTCGCCCAATTTGTGTCCTATTAATCTTGAAGACTTGCTCTATCAGCCAATATTTTTTTCAGCTTCCCATCTTCTCCGAAACAAAAGATGCAAACGCTCAAAGTGGCCAACCCAGCACAACCTCGTGCCGAAAAGTTCCAACTTTGGCCGCCGGCGCCGACCCGAAAACCAAAACCCAAAAATCCCAAACCAATACCATAACGTAGCCCCAATATTCATTTTTCATCCTAAAAAAACCCCACTCGAAAATCTCAATCCCGCCGCCCACCACGCCGCTCCGCGCAAACCCGGTCAATAATGAACAAGCGTTTCTAAGTACATTCTCTAACTAGCGGAGCTATGGGGGGACCTGCTTTCAGTATCTTTGCCCATTATCTCCCTTGGAGTCTCCGCTATGTCCTAGCATTTTAATCTTTGCATTGCGGGTCGAATTAAAACGCGCAAAAGGGTTTGCCCGCGCGCGACTCCGAACCTGGGTCGTTAAGAAAATCTGCTTGCGATGAAAATGCACCAAAAAGCCACAAAATAATTCATATCTCGAATATGCCTGAACGAATCCTGACGATCACCCTATCATTCGATAGCTAATTTTAGGCTCTATTCGAATAAAAATATGCCCCAAAAAGTGTCAGTGATAGCTAAGGTCGAAAAAGTGGCCTAAACATTCTCGCACCAAAAGTAGATCAAAAATGTCGTTGTATGGAACACTTTTGTATGAGACATTTGTTCACATTCGCAAAAGCTACAGAATGATATATAACACGTTGCGATAACTCCAACATCCGAGAAAAAACAGCCGCGGAAATGACCTCTCAAAAATTTGATATTTCACGGCCCCCTCAGGGCACTTTCCCGGAACCCCAGCCAAACTTCAATAGGCTCATACGAAAGCTCTCGTAAAACTGAACAATAATCTGAAGGTCCCATTCTGCTCCGATCCCAAATATCCGAGTATTGATTTTTCAAATGTTCGCCCCTAACAAAATGGTTCGGCTTGTTTTTGCCTCGTATCTATCGATCCAGGTACTTTCAGGACATGTGCAATAGATCAGTCGATGCGCCGTCAAAAACTACACGATATAAGTCTTAAAATCAAAAATCGACAAGAGGGATTTTGAGAAAGTGAGCAAATACAGAGCAAAAAAGGGCCAAAAAAGGGGGTAAAAGTTGGGCCACGCCCCCTGGCCACCCCTGATTCACTATCAACTAACCAACCAGGAATCTTAATAATTAAGAGATGGGCTATCGACTCATATTTTTTTCGTTAAACAATTCCTCTCCGTTCAAAAGATCCAATTGCTCAAAATGGCCAACCCAGCGTAAGCGCGCGCCGAAAAGTTGCAACTTTGACCGCTGGCGCCACCCCTAAACCCAAATCCCAAAAATTCCAATCCAATACCAAAACGTAGCCCCAACATTCATTTACCATCCTAAAAAAACCGCACTCGAAAATCTCAACTCCCCCGCCCACTACGCCGCTCCGCGCAAACCCGGTAAATTATGGACAAGCGTTTCTAAGTACATTCTCTAACTAGCGGAGCTATGGGGGGACCTGGTTTCAATATCTTTGCCCATTATCTCCCTTGGAGTGTGCGCTATGTCCTAGCATTTTAATCTTTGCATTGGGGGTAATGTTAAAACGCGCAAAAGAGTTTGCCCGCGCGCGACTCCGAACCTGGGTCGTTAAGAAAATCTGCGTGAGATGAAAATGCACCAAAAAGCCACAGAATAATTCATATCTCGAATATGCCTGAACGAATACAGAAGATCAACCTATCATTCGATAGCTAATTTTAGGCTCTATTCGAATAAAAATATGCCCCAAAAAGTGTCAGTGATAGCTAAGGTCGAAAAAGTGGCCTAAACCTTCTGACCCCAAAAGTAGATCAAAAACGTCGTTGTATGAAAACGTTTTGTATGACAAAGTTGTTCGTCTTCTCGAGAGCTACAGAATGATATATAACATGTAGGCATAATACCAATCCCCGAGAAAAAACAGCCACGAAAATGGCCTCCCAAAAATTTGACATTTCACGACCCCCTCAGGACACCTTTTCCGAAACCCAGCCAAACGTGAGTAGGCTCATTTCAAAGCTCTCCAAAAACTAAACAATATTCTGAATGTCCCGTCCCGCTCCGATCCTAAATCTTCGAGTATTGATTTTTCAAATGTTCGCTCCTAACAAAATGGGTCCGCCTGTTTTTGCCCTGTATCTATCGATCTGGGTGGGCTATGGAGCAGATCAATAGATCAGAAGATGCGCCTTGAAAAACTACATCATATATGTTCGTAAATCGAAAAACGTACCTACAGAATTTTCGATAGTGAGAAAAAACAGAGTAAAAAAGGGCCAAAAAAGGGGGTCAAAATTTGGCCACGCCCCCTGGGCACCCCTGAGGCACTATCACCAAACCAACCAGGAATCTTAATAATTAAGACATGGGCTATCGACTCATATTTTTTTCGTTCCACAATTCCTCTCCGTTCAAAAGATCCAATTGCTCAAAGTGGCCAACCCAGCGTAAGCGTGCGCTGAAACGTTGCAACTTTGACCGCTGGCGCCACCCCCAAACCCAAATCCCAAAAATCCGAAACCCATACCATATCGTAGCCCCAATATTCATTTTCCATCCTAAAAAAACCCCACCAAAAAATCTGAACCCCACCGCCCACGACGCCGCTCCGCGCAACCCCCGTAAATAATCGACAAGCGTTTCTAAGTATACTCTCTAACTAGCGGAGCTATGGGGGGACCTGGTTTCAGTATCTTTGCTCATTATCTCCCTTGGAGTCTCCGCTATGTCCTAGCATTGAATTTGTTTAGTTTTAGCTCATATAAAAGCGTGCAAAAGGGTTTGCCCGCGCGCGACTCCGAACCTGGGTCGTTAAGAAAATCTGCGTGCGATGAAAATGCACCAAAAAGCCACAAAATAATTCATATCTCGAATATGCCTGAACGAATACAGAAGATCAACCTATCATTCGATAGCTATTTTTAGGCTTTATTCGAATAAAAATATGTCCCAAAAAGTGTCAGTGATAGGTAAGGTCGAAAAAGTGGCCTAAACATTCTCGGACCAAAAGTAGATCAAAAATGTCGTTGTATGGAACACTTTTGTATGAGACATTTGTTCACATTCGCAAAAGCTACAGAATGATATATAACACGTTGCGATAACTCCAACATCCGAGAAAAAACAGCCGCGGAAATGACCTCTCAAAAATTTGATATTTCACGGCCCCCTCAGGGCACTTTCCCGGAAACCCAGCCAAACTTCAATAGGCTCATACGAAAGCTCTCGTAAAACTGAACAATAATCTGAAGGTCCCATTCTGCTCCGATCCCAAATATCCGAGTATTGATTTTTCAAATGTTCGCCCCTAACAAAATGGTTCGGCTTGTTTTTGCCTCGTATCTATCGATCCAGGTACTTTCAGGACATGTGCAATAGATCAGTCGATGCGCCGTCAAAAACTACACGATATAAGTCTTAAAATCAAAAATCGACAAGAGGGATTTTGAGAAAGTGAGCAAATACAGAGCAAAAAAGGGCCAAAAAAGGGGGTAAAAGTTGGGCCACGCCCCCTGGCCACCCCTGATTCACTATCAACTAACCAACCAGGAATCTTAATAATTAAGAGATGGGCTATCGACTCATATTTTTTTCGTTAAACAATTCCTCTCCGTTCAAAAGATCCAATTGCTCAAAATGGCCAACCCAGCGTAAGCGCGCGCCGAAAAGTTGCAACTTTGACCGCTGGCGCCACCCCTAAACCCAAATCCCAAAAATTCCAATCCAATACCAAAACGTAGCCCCAACATTCATTTACCATCCTAAAAAAACCGCACTCGAAAATCTCAACTCCCCCGCCCACTACGCCGCTCCGCGCAAACCCGGTAAATTATGGACAAGCGTTTCTAAGTACATTCTCTAACTAGCGGAGCTATGGGGGGACCTGGTTTCAGTATCGCCGCCCATTATCTCCCTTGGAGTGCGCGCTATGTCCTAGCATTAAGAACTTTGCATTGGGGGTCGAATTAAAACGAGCAAAAGGGTTTGCCCGCGCGCGACTCCGAACCTGGGTCGTTAACAAAATCTGCGTGCGATGAAAATGTACCAAAAAGCCACAAAATAATTTATATCTCGAATATGCCTGAATCAATACCGACGAACAACCTATCATTCGATAGCTAATTTTAGGCTCTATTCGAATAAAAATATGCCCCAAAAAGTGTCAGTGATAGCTAAGGTCGAAAAAGTGGCCTAAACATTCTCGCACCAAAAGTAGATCAAAAATGTCGTTGTATGGAACACTTTTGTATGAGACATTTGTTCACATTCGCAAAAGCTACAGAATGATATATAACACGTTGCGATAACTCCAACATCCGAGAAAAAACAGCCGCGGAAATGACCTCTCAAAAATTTGATATTTCACGGCCCCCTCAGGGCACTTTCCCGGAACCCCAGCCAAACTTCAATAGGCTCATACGAAAGCTCTCGTAAAACTGAACAATAATCTGAAGGTCCCATTCTGCTCCGATCCCAAATATCCGAGTATTGATTTTTCAAATGTTCGCCCCTAACAAAATGGTTCGGCTTGTTTTTGCCTCGTATCTATCGATCCAGGTACTTTCAGGACATGTGCAATAGATCAGTCGATGCGCCGTCAAAAACTACACGATATAAGTCTTAAAATCAAAAATCGACAAGAGGGATTTTGAGAAAGTGAGCAAATACAGAGCAAAAAAGGGCCAAAAAAGGGGGTAAAAGTTGGGCCACGCCCCCTGGCCACCCCTGATTCACTATCAACTAACCAACCAGGAATCTTAATAATTAAGAGATGGGCTATCGACTCATATTTTTTTCGTTAAACAATTCCTCTCCGTTCAAAAGATCCAATTGCTCAAAATGGCCAACCCAGCGTAAGCGCGCGCCGAAAAGTTGCAACTTTGACCGCTGGCGCCACCCCTAAACCCAAATCCCAAAAATTCCAATCCAATACCAAAACGTAGCCCCAACATTCATTTACCATCCTAAAAAAACCGCACTCGAAAATCTCAACTCCCCCGCCCACTACGCCGCTCCGCGCAAACCCGGTAAATTATGGACAAGCGTTTCTAAGTACATTCTCTAACTAGCGGAGCTATGGGGGGACCTGGTTTCAGTATCGCCGCCCATTATCTCCCTTGGAGTGCGCGCTATGTCCTAGCATTAAGAACTTTGCATTGGGGGTCGAATTAAAACGAGCAAAAGGGTTTGCCCGCGCGCGACTCCGAACCTGGGTCGTTAACAAAATCTGCGTGCGATGAAAATGTACCAAAAAGCCACAAAATAATTTATATCTCGAATATGCCTGAATCAATACCGACGAACAACCTATCATTCGATAGCTAATTTTAGGCTCTATTCGAATAAAAATATGCCCCAAAAAGTGTCAGTGATAGCTAAGGTCGAAAAAGTGGCCTAAACATTCTCGCACCAAAAGTAGATCAAAAATGTCGTTGTATGGAACACTTTTGTATGAGACATTTGTTCACATTCGCAAAAGCTACAGAATGATATATAACACGTTGCGATAACTCCAACATCCGAGAAAAAACAGCCGCGGAAATGACCTCTCAAAAATTTGATATTTCACGGCCCCCTCAGGGCACTTTCCCGGAACCCCAGCCAAACTTCAATAGGCTCATACGAAAGCTCTCGTAAAACTGAACAATAATCTGAAGGTCCCATTCTGCTCCGATCCCAAATATCCGAGTATTGATTTTTCAAATGTTCGCCCCTAACAAAATGGTTCGGCTTGTTTTTGCCTCGTATCTATCGATCCAGGTACTTTCAGGACATGTGCAATAGATCAGTCGATGCGCCGTCACAAACTACACGATATAAGTCTTAAAATCAAAAATCGACAAGAGGGATTTTGAGAAAGTGAGCAAATACAGAGCAAAAAAGGGCCAAAAAAGGGGGTAAAAGTTGGGCCACGCCCCCTGGCCACCCCTGATTCACTATCAACTAACCAACCAGGAATCTTAATAATTAAGAGATGGGCTATCGACTCATATTTTTTTCGTTAAACAATTCCTCTCCGTTCAAAAGATCCAATTGCTCAAAATGGCCAACCCAGCGTAAGCGCGCGCCGAAAAGTTGCAACTTTGACCGCTGGCGCCACCCCTAAACCCAAATCCCAAAAATTCCAATCCAATACCAAAACGTAGCCCCAACATTCATTTACCATCCTAAAAAAACCGCACTCGAAAATCTCAACTCCCCCGCCCACTACGCCGCTCCGCGCAAACCCGGTAAATTATGGACAAGCGTTTCTAAGTACATTCTCTAACTAGCGGAGCTATGGGGGGACCTGGTTTCAGTATCTTTGCCCATTATCTCCCTTGGAGTGCGCGCTATGTCCTAGCATTTAGAACTTTGCATTGGGGGTCGAATTAAAACGCGCAAAAGGGTTTGCCCGCGCGCGACTCCGAACCTGGGTCGTTAAGAAAATCTGCGTGCGATGAAAATGCACCAAAAAGCCACAAAATAATTCATATCTCGAATATGCCTGAACGAATACAGAAGATCAACCTACCATTCGATAGCTAATTTTAGGCTCTATTCGAATAAAAATATGCCCCAAAAAGTGTCAGTGATAGCTAAGGTCGAAAAAGTGGCCTAAACATTCTCGCACCAAAAGTAGATCAAAAATGTCGTTGTATGGAACACTTTTGTATGAGACATTTGTTCACATTCGCAAAAGCTACAGAATGATATATAACACGTTGCGATAACTCCAACATCCGAGAAAAAACAGCCGCGGAAATGACCTCTCAAAAATTTGATATTTCACGGCCCCCTCAGGGCACTTTCCCGGAAACCCAGCCAAACTTCAATAGGCTCATACGAAAGCTCTCGTAAAACTGAACAATAATCTGAAGGTCCCATTCTGCTCCGATCCCAAATATCCGAGTATTGATTTTTCAAATGTTCGCCCCTAACAAAATGGTTCGGCTTGTTTTTGCCTCGTATCTATCGATCCAGGTACTTTCAGGACATGTGCAATAGATCAGTCGATGCGCCGTCAAAAACTACACGATATAAGTCTTAAAATCAAAAATCGACAAGAGGGATTTTGAGAAAGTGAGCAAATACAGAGCAAAAAAGGGCCAAAAAAGGGGGTAAAAGTTGGGCCACGCCCCCTGGCCACCCCTGATTCACTATCAACTAACCAACCAGGAATCTTAATAATTAAGAGATGGGCTATCGACTCATATTGTTTTCGTTAAACAATTCCTCTCCGTTCAAAAGATCCAATTGCTCAAAATGGCCAACCCAGCGTAAGCGCGCGCCGAAAAGTTGCAACTTTGACCGCTGGCGCCACCCCTAAACCCAAATCCCAAAAATTCCAATCCAATACCAAAACGTAGCCCCAACATTCATTTACCATCCTAAAAAAACCGCACTCGAAAATCTCAACTCCCCCGCCCACTACGCCGCTCCGCGCAAACCCGGTAAATTATGGACAAGCGTTTCTAAGTACATTCTCTAACTAGCGGAGCTATGGGGGGACCTGGTTTCAGTATCTTTGCCCATTATCTCCCTTGGAGTGCGCGCTATGTCCTAGCATTGTTTAAATCTAATAGGGACTTGTATAAAAGCGCGCAAAAGGGTTTGCCCGCGCGCGACTCCGAACCTGGGTTGTTAGAACATCTGCGTGCGATGAAAATGTACCAAAAAGCCACAAAATAATTCATATCTCGAATATTCCTGGGTCAAATGCAAAGCTTGACCTACCATTCGATAGCTAATTTTACGCTCTATACGAATAAAAATATGCCCCAAAAAGTGTCAGTGATAGCTAAGGTCGAAAAAGTGGCCTAAACCTTCTGACTCCAAAAGTAGATCAAAAATGTCGTTGTATGAAACAGTTTTGTATGAGAAAGTTGTTCGCCTTCTCAAAAGCTACCGAATGATATATAACACGTTGCCATAATGCCAATTCCCGAGAAGAAACAGCCGCGGAAAGAGCCTCCCAAAAATTCGACATTTCACGGCCCCCTCAGGGCACCTTTTCCGAAACCCAGCAAAACATGAGTAGGCTCATTTGAAAGCCCTCGTAAAACTGTTCAATATTCTGAATGTCCCGTCCCGCTGTAATCTCTATTCTCCGAGTATTGATTTTTCAAAGGTTCGCTCCTAACAAAATGGGTTCACTACATTATCGAACGCTGCCGGAAAACTATTGCCCTGAGGGGGGAGGAAACCATGTCAGATGGTGTATTTCGAGGAGGGCTTTCGAATAAGGACAAAAAATCGACATGTTTCATATAGCGTTTTCGAGATAGTGAGCAAATACAGAGCAAAAAAGGGCCAAAAAACGGGGTAAAATTTTGGCCACGCCCACAGGAAAGACCCTCGGGCGGAATTCGCCCAATTTGTGTCCTATTAATCTTGAAGACTTGCTCTATCAGCCAATATTTTTTTCAGCTTCCCATCTTCTCCGAAACAAAAGATGCAAACGCTCAAAGTGGCCAACCCAGCACAACCTCGTGCCGAAAAGTTCCAACTTTGGCCGCCGGCGCCGACCCGAAAACCAAAACCCAAAAATCCCAAACCAATACCATAACGTAGCCCCAATATTCATTTTTCATCCTAAAAAAACCCCACTCGAAAATCTCAATCCCGCCGCCCACCACGCCGCTCCGCGCAAACCCGGTCAATAATGAACAAGCGTTTCTAAGTACATTCTCTAACTAGCAGAGCTATGGGGGGACCTGGTTTCAGTATCTTTGTCCATTATCTCCCTTGGAGTCTCCGCTATGTCCTAGCATTTTAATCTTTGCATTGGAGGTCGAATTAAAACGCGCAAAAGGGTTTGCCCGCGCGCGACTCCGAACCTGGGTCGGTAGAATATCTGCGTGCGATGAAAATGCACCAAAAAGCCACAAAATAATTCATATCTCGAATATGCCTGAACGAATACCGACGACCAACCTATCATTCGATAGCTAATTTTAGGCTCTATTCGAATAAAAATGTGCCCCAAAAAGTGTCAGTGATAGCTAAAGTCGAAAAAGTGGCCTAAACATTCTCGGACCAAAAGTAGATCAAAAACGTCATTGTATGAAAACGTTTTGTATGAGACATTTGTTCGCCTTCTCGAGAGCTACAGAATGATATATAACGTGTTGCCATAAGGCCAATCCCCGAGAAAAAACAGCCACGGAAAAGGCCTCCCAAAAATTCGACATTTCACGGCCTCCTCAGGACACCTTTTCCGAAACCCAGCGAAACGTGAGTAGGCTCATTTTAAAGCTCTCCAAAAACTAAACAATATTCTGAATGTCCCGTCCCGCTCCGATCCTAAATCTCCGAGTATTGATTTTTCAAAGGTTCGCTCCTAACAAAATGGGTTCACTACATTATCGAACGCTGCCGGAAAACTATTGCCCTGAGGGGGGAGGAAACCATGTCAGATGGTGTATTTCGAGGAGGGCTTTCGAATAAGGACAAAAAATCGACATGTTTCATATAGCGTTTTCGAGATAGTGAGCAAATACAGAGCAAAAAAAGGCCAAAAAACGGGGTAAAATTTTGGCCACGCCCACAGGAAAGACCCTCGGGTGGAATTCGCCCAATTTGTGTCCTATTAATCTTGAAGACATGCCCTATCAGTGACTATTTTTTTCAGCTTCCCATCTTCTCCGAAACAAAAGATACAAACGCTCAATCTCGCCAACCCAGCGCAAGCGCGCGCCGAAAAGTTGCAACTTTGACCGCTGGCGCCACCCCCAAACCCAAATCCCAAAAATCCCAAACCAATACCAAAACGTAGCCCCAATATTCATTTACCATCCTACAAAAACCCCACTCGAAAATCTCAACTCCCCCGCCCACCACGCCGCTCCGCGCAACCCCCGTAAATAAACCACAAGCGTTTCTAAGTATACTCTCTAACTAGCGGAGCTATGGGGGGACCTGGTTTCAGTATCTTTGCCCATTATCTCCCTTGGAGTGTGAGCTATGTCCTAGCCTTTTAATCTTTGCATTAGGGGTGATATAAAAACGCGCAAAAGAGTTTGCTCGCGCGCGGATTCGAACCTGGGTCGGTAGAAAATCTGCGTGCGATGAAATTGCACCAAAAAGCCACAAAATAATTCATATCTCAAATATGCCTGGATCGATTGCGACGATTGACATACCATTCGATAGCTAATTTTAGGCTCTATTCGAATAAAAATATGCCCCAAAAAGTGTCAGTGATAGCTAAGGTCGAAAAAGTGGCCTAAACCTTCTGGCCCCAAAAGTAGATCAAAAAAATCGAAATATCAAAACCGTTTGTATGAGACATTTGTTCGCCTTCTCGAGAGCTACAGAATGATATATAACGTGTTGCCATAAGGCCAATCCCCGAGAAAAAACAGCCACGGAAAAGGCCTCCCAAAAATTCGACATTTCACGGCCCCCTCAGGACACCTTTTCCGAAACCCAGCGAAACGTGAGTAGGCTCATTTTAAAGCTCTCCAAAAACTAAACAATATTCTGAATGTCCCGTCCCGCTCCGATCCTAAATCTCCGAGTATTGATTTTTCAAAGGTTCGCCCCTAACAAAATGGGTTCACTACATTATCGAACGCTGCCGGAAAACTATTGCCCTGAGGGGGGAGGAAACCATGTCAGATGGTGTATTTCGAGGAGGGCTTTCGAATAAGGACAAAAAATCGACATGTTTCATATAGCGTTTTCGAGATAGTGAGCAAATACAGAGCAAAAAAGGGCCAAAAAACGGGGTAAAATTTTGGCCACGCCCACAGGAAAGACCCTCGGGCGGAATTCGCCCAATTTGTGTCCTATTAATCTTGAAGACTTGCTCTATCAGCCAATATTTTTTTCAGCTTCCCATCTTCTCCGAAACAAAAGATGCAAACGCTCAAAGTGGCCAACCCAGCACAACCTCGTGCCGAAAAGTTCCAACTTTGGCCGCCGGCGCCGACCCGAAAACCAAAACCCAAAAATCCCAAACCAATACCATAACGTAGCCCCAATATTCATTTTTCATCCTAAAAAAACCCCACTCGAAAATCTCAATCCCGCCGCCCACCACGCCGCTCCGCGCAAACCCGGTCAATAATGAACAAGCGTTTCTAAGTACATTCTCTAATTTTATTTATTACGATAAATAGAACGGATTAAAGCTGATATAGTCTTTATTTGCAAGGTTCTGAGAAATGTGAAAGAAATACGCGTAATAGATCGATAGGAGAAGTTCTTCTTTGTAAATTAAGTGAAGAAGGAAGGTTGAATTACAGTGGCAATCAGGGATGTAGAACAAAAAACTCCCTGACAAAAAAATTTTTTGGGTCAAAAAAAACCAAAAAACCGGTTTTTTTTTAGGACAAAAAAAAAAGAAATTTTTTGTACAAAAAAACAAAAAAAGTTGCAGTAATCGTAATTTTAGAAGAGAAAATTGGTTAATTTCTTGATATACAACACCCAATAAAAGTCGTAAAACAAATTCGGAAATGACAATTATACTAAAAAGTGATATAACGAGTTGAGAAATTAGAACCCTCTAATCTTAAAATTTTGCTGGAGGAAGAGACATCCGGAAGATTTCGAGTAAAAAGTTTTTTTTGTTTTTTGGGCCGACATCAAACAAAAAAAGATTTTTTTTAAACCCCAAAAAACAAAAAAAAAAACAACAAAAAACTGCAACCCTGGTGGCAATAGATTAATAGATGGAATACAGTATCTAAGGGTTGTAATCTACTGATCAAGCAGCAGAGATAAGCTGAATGACAGGGTCGTCGCTCTGAGTGGGAGTGGGCTGCTCCTACTCGGCCAAAGAGAGACAAGACTGCGCGAGACGGGGCAGACGGTCAGAGGAGACGTGCCAGTCGAAGATGTCCGAGGCATGCCAGTGGACGAAAGACGACACTACGTCGATGGCGCGAGCGGCTAGGGAGGGAGAGCACACCTGGAAGAGAGGGGAAGAGAGACAGAGAGAGAGAGAGCGAGAGAGAGAGAGAGAGAGAGAGGGAGTGAAAGAGAGAGAGATGAAAGCGAGCGGAGAAGCCAAACCGACCTGCTTGACAATGGGCAGCATGCATGCGACGTAGCATTGCTGGAAGGTGCACAATGTGTCCAGCTCACGCACTTACGAGTCAAGCACGTCCTCGGTGAAGACTTGCTGCAGAAGGAGGGGAGGTGGAGAGAGAGAGCGAGAGAGAGAGAGAGAGGGAAAGAGACAGATCAAGAGAGTGGGAGAGAAAGAGAAAGGGAAAGAGACAGATCAAGAGAGTGATAGACAAAGAGAGAGAGAGAGAGAAAGAGACAGATCAAGAGAGTGATAGACAAAGAGAGAGAGAGAGAGAGAGAGAGAGAGAGACAGATCAAGAGAGTGATAGAGAAAGAGAGAGAGAGAGGGAAAGAGACAGATCAAGAGAGTGATAGACAAAGAGAGAGAGAGAGAGAGAGAGAGAAAGAGACAGATCAAGAGAGCGATAGACAAAGAGAGAGAGAGAGGGAGAGGGAAAGAGACAGATCAAGAGAGTGATAGACAAAGAGAGAGAGAGAGAGAGAAGGACATGAAGATACACGCGAGTGAATAGTAATGACGAAGTGAAATCGAAACTAACAACATTGTTATCGTCATCGGCCCCATCAATATTCTGCGGCGACTCAGTGGTGGCGAAGGCAGCGTCGTGGCACTCCTGCTCGCACTTCAAGAAGGTCAACGGCTCGGCGTCTGCCAGACAAGGACGCGCCTCGCTGAAGAGGGCTCGCTTGAAGTTGCACACAAAGTTGGAGGGCGAGAAGACGGAATCGGCCGACTGCAAGATCCATCACATTTATCACTTCCTATTTAATATATATAGCTTATGTTTAATCAGCAGTATGTTAATTAACATCGGTCATCAAATTCTCAACTTCACTTATTTTGGGCAGCGCAATGCAAGCCACGGGGTATTGGCATAACAAGCAGTTTTTTTTCAATAAATTTTTAGATATTAACAGTTTGATTTCATCTATTTTCCTTGTTTATTAGTAAACCCTAATTAATGTATCCTTTTGCTCAAACAATAATAAATTATGCAACAACAAAAGTACGTATTCTTATGTGGCTGACCTGATCGTTGCATTCGTGGATGTAGCACGCGGTCTTCTGCTCAGCGAGTAGAGCAGGAAGGAAGAGTGGTCGAGGAGGAGAGGGTGCAGGGGGAACTCGTAGAAGTCGGCCAGAGACATGTTCAACGAGTACTCAAAGATCTCCTTCCAACGCATGTTGTAGCGCTGGAAAAAGAAGTAGGATGACTCATCAATCTATAGTCCAAGATAGTTTATTTTTGCTACAAGAAGAGGGTTATTAGCAAAGTTTAGAGTGGATGTGCGCAGGAGATGGAGCGAAAGCGATAGAGTCAGAGAGAAACCTAGAGAAAGAGAGAGAGAGAGAGAGAGAGAGAGAGAATTATAACGGAAAAATAAAAACAAGAAAAAAAATAGTGGAACGCGCAGAGGGTCATCTGATAGAGCCAGATCATGCTTGTTTAAGACCAGAGGAGGCTGATGAGCCACCACCACCACCAAAAGACTCTACTCCTTTTTACAGTCACACCAGCCAAGCACACGCTTTGCCATTCGAGTCTCCGAGGAAACTGGTTGGTGAAGCGAGAGCTAAAGAGAAAGAGAGAGAGATACCGAGATAGACAGAGAGGGAGAGAAAGAGAGAGAGAACAGATGACTGCGCTCAGGTCTTGTGGAAGGAGTCGATGAGGTTGCTCGTGACCCCGAAGAGTTCGGCGCCGCAACCTCCTCGACTTCCACGGGGGCCGGCGGAATCCGCGGCTCTTCCTCGAACATTCCCTTCTCTCTCGGAGATATCGACGATGAGATTGAGAGTCTTCTCAAGGAGACGAAGGTTACGGTGGAAGATGCTTCCGAGGACAGCCGAATTCTTACTGCAGCAGGTTGGCAATGGGAGAGAGCGAGAGAGAGAGAAAGAGTTGAAAATACCGCATTACATTATAATTCTGCTTCTCTCTCTCTCTCTGTGTCGCTGTCTCTCTCTCTCTCTATCTCTCTCTCTTTTACACTCTCACTATCATCGTCCACCCCTCTTTTACCCTCAAATTTCTTATATATCCACCATGCTTTGTTTGATTCCCGTTGATTTTGCTATAGTTCTCTGTATTTTACTTCTTCTGTCCTCTCATCTCCGCTCTCATTTGCCCTGTTTTCATTCGATGACATCAACAGTTCTTCTCATTCCTGCCATTCTGAATTCACCTTTGCAGGGCAATCTACACTTCGCCGATCAAGGCGCTGTCGAAGGCGGATGGGGAAGGCCGCAGACGAGGGGAGGAGCGAGGTGCGGAGGAGGGCAGCATGGGGCAAGGGGAGGAATAGGACAAGGAGCTAGAGGGGAAGGAGGAGGTGGGGGATTTAATCACAGGGGAGGAGGGTCGAACAATCGATCAGGAGGATAGAGTAGGAATGTTAGTATCTGCTCCCCTGCAGCTTACATTATTGCTATCTATATCTTTTGTATTATTCCTTTATCTCTCCCCCGCACTGTCCTTGTCTATCTCTCTCTCTCTCCCTCTCTCTCTCTCTCTTCCATCTTCTTTACTATCTTTTTTAACAACGACAACAGTTCACCATCAGCAGAAATCCCCATTCCTTCCAGGATAAGAATATCTATCTGGATCTGATCGACCACCTGCGAACACTCGATATGCTCCCATTGGTTTGCTTCGTCTTCTCGCGGAAAAGGTGATGCCAATTGATAATGTTTTGTCGTGCAATTTACGGATTTCGGTTACTAAACTTCACTTGCAATAATACGAAGATGTTATGCATTCTTAACTATTTGCTCATTAGATGTGATGAGAATGCGCAGCTGCTGTCCTCGGTAGACCTGACGACAGCCGTTGAGAAGAGCCATGTCACCACCTTCTTTGCACAGTGCATCAGTCGCCTCAAGGGCTCTGACAAGGAACTGCCGCAGGTGGGAATTGGAAGAATATTGCTTTGTAAAATTAAACTTCTTCTTTTTATTTCCACTTATCTGTGTTATATGCTAGGGGATATTCCATGGTTGATTTTTAGGAAGAGTTGTGAGAATTCCTCCATTTGCAGTTGCTCCGCATGCGTGAACTCTACCTGCGCGGCTTCACAGTCAACCACAGCGGAGTATTGCTGATTCTGAAGGAAGTCGTCGAGATCCTCTTCCAGAAGGGATATGTTAAGGTTTCCGAGTTGTTTTTTAAATGTTTTTACTGCCTCGTTCCCCAAGTAGACGGCAAATCATTTGTTCTACTCTTCAAATTATCTATTCTACCTCCCTCTCTATCTCTTCCCATCCCTCTCTCTTTATCTATCTCTCTCTGCAGATCCTCTTCGCGACGGAGACCTTCGCAATGGGCGTGAACATGCCAGCTCGTTCCGTAGTGTTCTATGCGATCAGCAAGCACGACGGTTACTCCCTCCGGCCTCTCCATCCCGCAGAGTACATTCAGGTTGGAATGACGAGCGAGTTCCATCCAGGTGCCATTTCAAAAGTATTGAAGTATTATATCGATCGAGATAAATAAATAAAGGAGAAGAGAAATGCCTACAATAAATGCAATCTGTCTGCATTTCAGATGGCTGGACGAGCGGGCCGCCGTGGTCTTGACTCCACTGGCACAGTCATCGTGCTCATCAAGGAAGACAGCGTGCCAGACACTGCAGAGCTCACGACTGTCATGAAGGTGGGAGAGAGAGAGAGAGAGAGAGGGTGAAAGCTAAAGAAGACAAGAGTGCGTGGAGAAGAGTGAATGTAATCGACTCTGAACCTGCAGGACAAAGCGGCTCCTCTTGAATCTCGTTTCCGAGTGACTTATTCGATGCTGTTGAATGTGCTGCGGGCTGAGCAACTCCGAGTGGAGGACATGCTGAAGAGAAGCTTCGTCGAACAGGTATCCATTGAAATATTGAATCAGGGAAGAGCAGCAGCACTCCAAATATGAGTTTATTAGCGAGACAACAAGGGTTCTACCAATTCTGTCGAACGGTTTCTGTGGTTGTTTTCCACACTGGGCGCATTCCATGCATTGAATATAAGTGAAGAGTTAGCAGATAAAATACAATGCACACCTAAGGTAAAGAGAAAGCTAATTTTTCTACACATTAAATGAATTAATATGTAAAGATTGAAATGGGATAAATCTTGTCTCGATCACTGATATCGTCCTCCAACAGGTGTCCCTTCGAGAGGATCTCGGACGGAAGTCGCAACTGGAGGAGAGCCGGAAGAGCTTTGCGAGCATGCCCCGCCTGAAGTGCTCGGTCTGCGGAGAAGAGAGCGAGCAGGGAGGAGTGGCACTCATGCACGACCATCTCAGGCAGTTGCTGCTGGAGAGGGCATTTCTCTGGCAACCACTCTCTGCTGCCATCACCACTTGTTAGTTATTTTCCTCCCTCTCTCCGTCTCTTTCTCTCTCTCATAACGGAAGCAATATTTTAAAGAACTTACTTACTTTTTTTATTTTTATTTATGTAATTCTAGATGACCCAGTCCCGATCCTCTGTGCGAATGCAGCAGATTTTCGGTACCCGGCTACCCCTTGCTAGAGGACCCTCATTCATTGGTTGAGGAGATAAAATAAGCTTACTTAGAAAAGTGTTTTTAAAAAAATTGCCAAAATCATCAGGAAAAGATGGAGTCACCATTGCCGATCTGGAAAAGGAGAGTGACTTGCTGTGGCATGAAATAATGGCATGTAAAGTAAATGTAAAACGAAAATTATGCTCTGACTGTTAAACAAGTGCGAGTAATTAAAGTTATAGTCACGTTACAATTAGAGCCATTATGAGCATACAGTGTGATAAATGCCTGAGAGGCGTGGCCTACAGGCAAGGCAATGAAATTCTCAAGCAATTAACTAAGTACGAAACGAGAAAATAAAGGTGAGGCGATGCCTAATGTTTTATTCACTAACGGTCAAAGTTTCAATGCTGCCTTCACCAACTGATTCTCCCTCGCTTGCTACTGTTGACCACTCGGCCGCTTCCCGCATTCCGCTATTGTCCTACTATTTGATATATCCCTCCCTCCCTCCCTATATCATATCTATCTTTATCATATCTCGATCTCTGCCTACATCTTTCTCCTCTCTCTCTCTCTCTCTCTCTCTCTCTCTCTCTTCCTAAGAAAATGACTTGAAGCTTCCAGATCGCAGAGCCTACACGCCACGAGGACCCTGTACGACAGGTCTTCACGCGCATCCTTTCGGGTTTGTCGATCTCTTTCTCTTTCGCTCTCTCGCCCTTCGAAAAGAAAATTGGTTTGCGTATAATCTCTCCCTTCGTCCTCTCTCTCTCTCTATCTCTCTCTCTATCTCTCTCTCTCCCTCTCTCTCTCTTTCTCTCTCACATACACACACACGCTCGTAAATGTATGTAATTATGAAGGATAATATTATTCAGAGGGCTTCGCGCCATCCTCGCTTCTCGTCTACGGAAATATCGCCTTACTAGGCGAGAGTGCAGGCTCCAAGGTGTTTGTCGACCTCGTCTCTGCTCGGTTTGTCTGTATTTTTACACACATATATATATTTTAAGTTAAGCACTATATTTATTGTTTGATTACTAAAAAAAGTGATTCTTTAATTTCTTTTTAAACTTTCCCCAGGTTGATGCAGTTCAACTCTGCTCACGTGGACTGTAGGGCGGATACCCTCATTAACCACTACATATGCAAGCGTGCACTTTTAGGTTGTCCGCTATTCTCAAGTATTTAAATTAAATTTTATTTCATAATTTGGCCGAATCGTGAAAAAATTTTACAAAAGGATTTGATTCCTTCATATTATCAATTTTTGTTTGTGTAATCGTTTTTTTATCAGCTTCTTTCTTCTTCCTCTCTGTCTCTCTCTCACACTCTCTCCTTCCCTTTTTTCTGTTACTATTTTTGTCTTTTACTTTCTATTTCTCGGTCTATTTTGGTATATTTATTTGACTGCATTTGAAGGCAATTCTCTCACACCCGATGTTCCTAAAGAGGATCTCGACTCTCTTCGCGATTGTATTCGCAGAACATTCTCAGTAAGACATCTCTCTTTTTTGTTTTGTAAAAGGCTCTGCGAAAAGAAAAGAAAACAATAGGGAAGATCTGAAATGAATATCTTATAAATAACAGGATCAAGAGCCTTTCCAAGCTACACACAATGACGAATTCTACTTCTTCCTCAATCGCTTTTGCTCACTGACGCTCAGCAAAATCAAGGCCAACTTTCGAGGAGGGTGTGTTTTAGCTAACAAAAAAATTTTTTCTTGCTGATTGTTGATATCTATACAATTATAGCGTTATTGTTTTTTTTTCTTCTTCTAGCTTCTTTGTGTATTGGAAATTTAAGTATTTTTTCCGTTTACAATCTAAGAGTCGCTGAATTTGGTCTGCCGCCTTCATGCAAGGCGATCTATTACACTGCATTGGCGACTGTCAAAATGATGAGCATGGTAAATACATATTTATTTCTCTCTCTCTCATGAATATTTTTGGGGATTGGGCTAAAAAAAATTTGGCGGAAAAGTATATATAAAAAATTACTTAGTGTATACATACAGTCCCGCCCAACATTTCACGTACATAGATTAATTAGATTAATCTAAATAATCTCAATTGATTTTTCAGCGCATAGGACGTATTTCAATAGAGTTTTCAGGTTAATCTAGACTAATTCCACGCTGTTAAATACGTTGGTAACATTATTTTCTGAAAACAAATTGACACTAACGAGAAAATTCTTTTTTTTTTGCCAGAAACTTGTTAAAAAATGGTGCGCAATGTGCTGCATTACACGCGCAATGCGCTGCATTTTTCGAACGGGTTTCTGGCTAAAATGTGAATTTTCTCGTTAATGTCAACTTATTTTGAGAAAATAATGTTACCAACGTGTTTAATAGCGTCTAATTAGTCTAGGTCAACCCGAAAACTCTATTGAAATGCGTCCTGAGCGCTGAAAAATCAATTGAGATTATTTAGATTAATCTAATTAATCTGATAATCTATGTACCTGAAATGTTGGGCGGGACTGTACGTACAGAGTACAATGCAGGCGCACATTTTCATGTTTGTTATGTTCAGGAGAAGTCAGCTGACATCCGGGACGTCATCGTTTTCTGCGGAGGTGTTATTCTAACATATTACAGGATTAATATAGTAAAAATGTTTACCTTTATTTCCTGCTTTTCTATATTTATGAATTGTACTGTCTATTTTTTAATGAAAACTACTATAATAATTTAGTTTAGTGTTTACGATCTCTTCTTAAGGGCCCCGGATTTGTTGCGATGCCCTTCGATAATCTACACATTTTCGACATCAATCGTGAGATATTCGAACGTTGGCAGACACTTCCGGACCCGGTCTGCAAATATTTTATCTACATAATATTGTTTTTTTCGTTCTTGACAAAACTAAGTAGCCGAACTTTCCACAATATTTAGTATGCCATATGACTATTGGCAACCGTGTGTGTGGTCTTGTCTGCTCGCATGTTGCTGAAATAATATGCAAAATGTGGACTCAAACGCGCAAAACAGGAATCACATTCTACTACTAGAGAAAGAAACGAGAAACACGAAATGTGTGGCCAGCTTGGTACTTAGGAAAATATTGGTCAAGTCCTCGCCGGGCAGCTTGTACCATCTCTCTGTACGGGAGAATTATAGAAATGATCTCGTGTAGGTCCACGGCTTTCCGGCGTCGCGCGAACGGGCTTCTACAGTGGTCGCCGACAACAAATGGCTCTTCGTGATCGGCGGATCCACAGTCGCCAATGTCGACACGAGATTTGTCTGGCGACCCGACATTGCATCCTCCAGATGGAAACGCCTCTTTCAGCTTCCGTCAGCCGTCAATTTATTGTTTTCTTCGTTAAAGGAGCAGGAAGCTCAGCTGGAATCGATTTCATTTTTCATGACTCAATATCCAATTCTCTCTCTCCTTTGTGCCAGGCGAAAATAGCTAATTAGAGCTTAATTTGTTGGCTCCTTTAATGTCTCAAATGTAATTTTTTTGGCGTTGAATACAAATTTGTACGTTTTATCAGTAATACACTTAAACAATCGTCGGAATTTATTATATATTTTTTTAATTTAGGAATAGTTCCGCGGTTTCCGCTGCGTACTGCCGAATGTCGGGTCGTCTTCTCGTCTTAATGAAGGTAAAGTACATTTTAAAAATATTTTTCTATTATTGGTTTGATTTATCAAAAAATATTTTACCTTAAAAGATATAAAGTTTTATGCTGAATATCTTTTTAGATGTGCAAATATGTATGTAGCATCACAAGCAATGGAAATAAAATGTCTAAAGAAGTGAGAAAATGTATGTCATAGCGATAATCAATTAATTAACATGTAATTTTTTAAAGGTCCGGCGTAGTCGAGATCAAATAGAGATGTTCCGTGTTGCGGTGCCCTCCCTGGCGTGGATGTCCTTCGGAAAGGTTTTGATTCCCTTTTCTTTACTCGTTGCAAACTTGCTCAACATTTATCGAATTTTAAGGAAATAATTTATTTATTTATTAAATTATTAAATGAGTTATCCAAGGATATAATTTGACCTGAAATATCGATTGGAGGGGATCCCAACTCTATGAAAAACCTATGGTTAGCCAGATGTTTATTTTCTTGGACGCTGTAGAAAATGTATGTGACGATGCGTACCTCTCAACATCAAACAAAGAGTAGGAAGAAGAGGCCGTCTCTGCCCCTTTTATCCAAATAGAACTCTATTATCACCAAGGATGAGAGATGGAGACGTCCGAGAAAAGGAGGCTATGAAAGAGCCTGATAGAGTTTAGAATCAGATGCGTCTTGAATACAAATAAAACAGCCGCGCGATTAATCTTACTTTGTGTCAATGACACGTCGTCGACACACAGTCATGACCAATTTGTATGTCATTGACACCGGTCAATGACAGAAAACAAAACCGCCTATCTTAATACACATGGGTCGCGACCTGTCCAGCTTGTGTCATTGACACGGTCATGAGCGCAGAGTAATAATTTGGTGGTCATGTCCACTCGGCCGCCACCCTTGGTCATGACCAAAGCGAGATAGTACAGATTTGTGCGAGATGCAGAGCGACACGCTCATGGATATGACCGTGGGTCATGACCTAATTCATCATTTCAACTGAATGTGTGACCCAATGATCGCTTTATACCGTAATTTTTAAAAGCGCTTTGCGCGGGATTAATTTTAATTATAAGCCAGCGAACAGTCTTAAATCTTCTTGAGAATTGTTGTTTGCAGCTTAATTTCTGTTATCACCGAGTTATTTGTACTTCATTTTAACAGGATGTCGTCGCCCGCACTCTCGGGCGAGCAACAATCACCATTGCTCCGCGAAAGCCTGAAGAGGCGCCCGCTGCCGCCGCCAAAAAATTCAGGTTATCTGCGCTTACGCTTATAGGTTGTTGTGGCACCTTGATTTTCTCAAATGCAAAACTTGACTTGTTCGTATTCTACTCGATTCATTTCTCAAAAAGTTTGTAAGGAAATTGATTTTTTTTTATTCCTACCGCCTTCCTTCTTTATATGAATGATGAAGCTTCCACCATCTCTCTTCCGCGCGGACTATTGTGGATTCTTTACTCTTGTCACTCCCACGGCCTACCCGACCGATTCCAAACAAATCACCAGCGAGTGAGGATCGCTATGATAATTCACTGTTTAAAAATTTTATCGATTCCTCCTTTTTTGAAAATCATTTTGTCAAATGGTGGGTTTATCTGTAGAATCCTCGCTTTCTATTTCTTATTTATTTCCGTGTGAAGACAATAAAATCTTTCGTTAGATAACGGAACTAATACCAAGTAGCAGTCTTTCGCATGGTTGTCTATGGGCTGCTTGATCAGTTTTCGTCATTACGAGCTAATGTTTTCTTCATGATTGTCAACTTTTCAACTTTATGAGGTTGAAAATAGTATTGATAGTTGAAAAAGTGTACACTTATATGATTCCTTTTTTTCAAGTAGCCTTTCTCCTATTACGGTTCATTTCTTTCATTGCATAATGCAGAAATTTATTCCAAGTTGACTTTTTTTGTTGATGTTTCTGTTCGTTTTACGGTGATTTCTGGTTATTGAATTAACCAATTAAATAGGATTTAACACGTGTCTGACTTGCATCATTTTATTGCCACGCAACCCTGAATTCTTAATGGGAATGTGCGGGCAAGAAAGAAAAAAATAGTCGATTAGGCGTTAATCCAGGTGGTGGCATTGGCATTCGTACCATTCTAACATTGTGGATTGCAAAGAATGGCCATAACCGTGGTCATGACCTGGTCACGACCTGTCCTCGTCGTGGTCATGACCAAAAACGGTCGTGACTGTCTGTCGACGACATGTCATTGACAGAACGTAAGATTAATCGCGCGGCAGTTCTCTCTTGCCATACAAGATCCTTCGTCGTTGAAATTAATGGCATAATTTATGATTCACAATGTTGAATGTTTCATCGGATTCTTCCTTTAAATTAAAAGAATGAAATAGTCTAATCAGGTTCTAAATCGCCTGAAGCCGGAGCCGCTTGCGGCTGTCCACTCCAGGTTCGGCTTTGGCGTTCCCCGGCCATCGGTAACGTCGTCGAGGCAACACATCGAATTACGGACATTCTCTCCGCGAATTAGCATAAAGTCCTTTGATCTTGCCGCCGCTTCATGTCTTCGCGTTTTTTTTTTCATTTCCAAGTTCTTACACATTTATATTCCTTTACAAGTGACTCGTTGTACATTAAAGAATAAATAGCCAGCCGTGCTGTAATATCACTTCATTTCTTCGTATCTAAATTTTTTCTCGTCGTTATTGTTTTTCATCTGGCTCTCACTCAAGTCCGTGTTTTCCATTGTGAAAGTTGGTCTTTTGTAATATCTCGGTTTGTCTCAATCACGTGGCTTTTATTCCGCTGCAAAAGACGATAAAAAACTTGGGATCTCTACTGGAAATGAATGATTTCATCATTTTGAAATTCTTCCATAATAATTCCTCTATTTTTGTAACCCTGAACATGGTACGTGGCAAGTTGGATAGCTACTCATCTCATATCTCACCCACCCACCGCTCTCGATCCATAAGCATGTTACGCACGAGAGGAGTGAGAAAGAGGAAGATGAGAGATAGCCAGAGAGAGAGAGAGAGAGAGAGAGAGGAGAGAGAGAGAGAGAGGATACGGATAGAAACCAAATGGAGGGATCACGCTTTAATGAAGTCGACAGAGAAGCAAGTTGCCAGGAAGACGTCAACCAGTCAAAGAAGGAGCTGAGAAAGGGTAGAACAGGATGCTGAAAGGAGAAGCTGAATCCAGCTGAACTGGCACTGCTTCAGTTGTATGTCTTATTGCACACGGTATTTATTTTATGAGTGCGAAGAAAGAATCCCTTCTGATCCCCCGGAAAGCAAGGGAAAGAAGGGTTAACATCTGGATTTGTGTACTATTTTCTCAATTGAGAGTTGGCAAATGGGCAAATTGTATGCCGAATAAACGGGAACTTTCAAGTGGAAAAGTGGAGATTGCACTGAAAAGTGCACAATTAGAATGCAAAGTGAACAATTAGTGCGATTTTGGCAGTATAAAAGAAGCCTTTTTCATCATTTGCTCCACAGTCGCCTCTCTTAGACGTCTGCGCTCTCCTCTCCAACTCCACTTTCTCGCCATGTCTGCTCTCGATCCCTCCGCGGCCACGGTCCCTGCCGCCGGAGGTGCCTCCGTCCATCAGATCGCCAATCCGGGCGCGGCCTGCCGTGTCTTCAAGGTTTACCCTTCCGTACAATTGTTTATTGTAAAACTAAAGTCAAACAATATTCACCTTTCAATCCAAAGCTATCAATATATTTCTATCAGTTTAAAGTAACGAAAATCTTCTTCCTTGCAGGTGAAGTCATCGAACAACAACGAGTACCGCCTGAAGCCGGTGTTCGGCTTCGTTGAGCCGGGCGCGGCTGCCCCCCTCGAGATCACTCGGCTGGCCGGAGCACCCAAGTAGGACAAGCTGGTCATGCAGTTCGCAGAGGCTCCCGCAGACGCCGCAGACTCCACCGCCGCTTTCAAGGTTTTCAGCGATATTCGAGGAGATTTCAGGAGAAGGATGGATGGATCTCAAGTGAAGATTGTGAAAAGTTATTCATTTGAGCTATTTCGATACAATAGTATGGTTGTTATTCTACATACTTCGGTCTCATTTTGGCACGGTTTTTAATAGAATCATTTCCAAGCGACCGGTTGTTTGAGAAACTATTGGAAAAATGATAAATAATTCCTGAACGCATTTTACTCTTGAGGCGGCCGCCGTGGCTGGAGAAGTGACTCTGCCGATCTCGGCCCAGTAGGAAGCTCCTCCCCTGCCCGCATCTCCATTCCCCCCCCCTCTCTCTAATGGTCGACTATAAATGCTACGCTTCTACCAAAACTTTGTTTTACATGAAAGTTAAATAAGAAAGGAAAGAAAAAAAATAAACTGAAAATCATATCTGAGCTCTATTAAAATCTTTGTGTGTATTCAGGAAATTTTTTTTTTGGTACTATTCAACTATCCCGACCCCAGAGGTAAATTTTTTTTTGAAAAATTTTTTTTCTTTGAAAATCACTCCAGGGGGGTTTTCGGGCACGGGGAACACGAATATCATGTTCATTTCTTATCATGACTTCATTTTCTCGAGTTACGGAGAGTTTACGGTATATGGCCATTTTGTTCTAAACTACGTGTAAACCATGTCATTGGTATCATTTTAAAAGGAGAATACGAATATACTGTTCATTTAATGTTAAATAACATAAATAAATCAACATAGTACCTCTCCCTTCGCTGTACCGCCCTCCAATGACATGGTTTACACGTTGTTTAGACCAAAATGGCCATACACCATAAACTTACCGTAACTCGGGAAAATGAAGTCATGATAAGAAATGAAAATGAAATTAGTGTTCCCCGTGCCCGAAAACCCCCTGGAGTGATTTTCAGCGAAAAAAAAGAATAGAATCCATTTACCCTCCTTTTCAAGGATACTGTGATTAAAAATGCTAACACAGTTTTGGCAGAAATCGAGAGAACGACTAAATTGAGTGACTAAACCCCCCCTCTTGCTTCCCTGATCGAATAAATAGAGAAATCACAAGTAGTACTAATAATGCGCGAACAAACTTGACAAAAAAAAATATATATATAAACAGCAAAAATTGGGAATTCATGTTACTACTTATCATTTCTCTACTTGGATTCGATCTAGGAAGCCAAGTTGACGGCTACTCTCACGGAGAGCGCGAAGAAAGAATTTCATCAGATCCCCGGAAAGCAGGGCTGGATTTATCACTCTTAAATTCAGCCGTCGAAGCTGCACATCGAACTCTTTTAGCTATTCTTCAAAATCAAAGAATTCTCATCGACACATCTAACTCTACTTTCCTTCCTTGTTGGGACGACCTTTAGCCATCTTTCCTTTTCAGGCATCTTACAATTACTTTTTTCCAGAGAGAACTAAAAGAGCAGCTGAAATTGACATCAACTTCCCCGCTACACTAATTTCAAAGTCATGTGCTTCAGTCTGCGACTTGGAAAAACTAATTATCGTCTCGGCGGAAGGAAGGTACAACTAATAACTGCAGAATTATAAGACCAGATAATCAATACTTTCTACTACAAAATATGGAGTCATAGTACAGTGACACCATATTTTGTAGTAGAAAGTCAATGACAAATACGAAATAATATTCCAACAACTGACTCGCATTGCAACTCGTCGAGCGCAGAATGCTTGCTGTCGAAGGGCATGCTGATCTGCGCGAGTTTCTGTCGATTCTTCCACTCGAAAAGGCGGTCGAGAATGAGGTTGTTCTGGAGGAGAGCCACGTACTGAAGACCGTCTCCCAGCAGCTTCACCAGCTGACTTGTGGAAAAACAAGCTAATCTTCATGTCATATACATGGCCAAAGTCGCTTAAAGCATCATTCATAAAAGGCACAATAATAACCTTCTCTGAGATAAAGAGCACTTACACTACACGCTTAAAAGGGATGAGAAACACATCACAAAAAAGTTATCACATTGCATGGGGGTGAAAGAGATCGCCCGAGATAAAGAACTTGAACCAGAGAAGGAAAGGCCACAAACTCAAGACAACGAGAAGTTGACACAAATACACGACGATAGACGCCAATTGGTTACACTCTACACGATACAACTACTATTCTCTAGGAGAAACATCATACACTTCTCGAGTCTCTCTGTAATTCATATTAATAAGTTCTACTACAGATATATGTTGCAAGATATTCACAAATAATTGCATAAATATTACTCTGGGACAGAATTGTAGAGCATGATGGAGAGGCATACGGTAGTGGCTCCCGCCACGAAGAAGATTCCGATGGTGATGCTCTCGAAAATGAAGAAGGACAAGAGAACCACGAGGACAATCGAGACCGCGGCAGCGAATGACTGAAGCATTCCTGGTTGTTCTATGTTTTCCCCACTTTCAATGTTTAACAGTTATCAATCATTTTCAGCTGAAAAAAAAACCAAAAGAGCGGATCTTAATACAAACAAAGCATGGAGAAAACAACAGCCACCTTGTACAAGTTGTCCAAATGCTTCATAACCAGCGAGATGTAGACTCCTCCGACACTCAGAAGGCCTGAAAGAAAGAAACCATTGCCAACATGCCTTAATACCTTCGCTGAAATTTATTAATTTGGAATTGCAAAAAAAATAAACAGCAGAAAAAAGTAATAAGACTGACCAACGATTGCATAGACCCGTTCATCATAGCCGAAGAAGAATCCTCTCTCGAAGACATCTTCACTCTCAACCAGCAGCATCCCGAGGGCGGCGCTCACCTAAAAGCAAGAAATGTAAGAAGAAAACCAAATTGGCCAGGACGTGAGAAAAAGAATATAAGAAGAAAAGGACAAGGGTCAACGGACCACTCCACACGAGTACATCTGAAGATTGCGGATCCAGAAGGGAGTCGAACCGCCGTCCTTCAGCATCTTCTCGAAGTAGACACCTTATTCAACCAAAATAAGCCACAGTAGCACAAGACCTACAAGAAATAATTATTTCAATCTTTAGAAGCTCACCAGCAAATCCAGCAGTGACGCAAGTGCAGAGAACAGCGGTCAATCCAAGCAGGTACTTCTCATTCTGAGATGAAGATGCCTTGACAATAACACTTCATAATGAACTAGCGTGCCTTCGGCACGCTACGGGCCTTCGGCCCGGTCAATGACCACCGGGGCTATCGCCCCGGTGGTCATTTCCCGATTTAAGAAAACAAAATTCGTTCGATTGTTCCGGCCGATTCAGTTTCTTTTCTCTAGCAAACAAAAAAAATCCAAAAAAAAATCGAACGCCAGTAAGCATCCGGACGCAAGCGAGCATCCGAGGGCGCACCCAAGAGATTACCTCAAACTTGGGTAATTAAACCGACTCAGTGAGAAAAACCGAGGGAAGCCAATTGCTGCAGCATTCTATATCTGTCGGGTTTTTGACTACGCACCGGCTCGCTCGCTGGGTGCGAGACAGCATAGAGAGGAGAGAGAGTGCAGACGGCCAGACAGCAGCCGCCTGACCCAGAGCTCACCTAGACCAATTAAACAGCCATTCAAAACCTTCAACGACCCTTTATAAGCTTAAGATGAATTCTAATGACAATGCAATGTATGAGAAAGTTGTTCGTCTTGGCGTGACGGTTCTTTCAAACCATAATTTGATGACATAGCTTAAATACCCTCGGAGATATCGCGGGGCTTCGGAAACCGGCTCCTTTAAGGTACTTATCGAATGTTTTAAAAAACCCAAATAGGCTCATATTGAAGCCTGTTCAATTCTCAACAAGATGCTCCTAGTCCCATCCCGATACCGTTCCTACTTCTTAAGATATAAAAGTTCAAAGTTGGTCCCTAAAAAAAATGTTTTCAGTTTTATCGATTTTTTTGATATCCCCCATGCGCAAAAGTTTACAAGTCATACATTAAAAGATGCGCCTTGAAAAACTGCATCGATAGAACCCGACAATCAACGAAGCGCACGTCAGGATTTTGAGAAAAGGGGCAAAAACATGCGAAAAAGTGCCCATTTTAGAAAATCATTTCCCACCGATCTACCAATCGATCTACGAAATCGAACTTCTGGCCATTGGTAGATTCAGCCCTGAGGAATACAATACTATTTTTGTTATTTTTGTAAGTGCCCTAGAAAATGAGATATTCCACCTCAAAGTTTCCCGAGTAAGCCCCCTTTGGGGCGCCGGCGCCGGGGCCGGCGCCAACCAAAAATTTCCAAACCCTCATAGGACGATAGCCGAGACTTCAAAGTACCTTTTTGGAAAGTTTCATCCAAATCCACCAATCCTGCCGCCCACAGGAATCAATCTGCCGTAATCGGCCTTTAAATTACATACGTTGTTTAATCTACTAGCGGAGCTATGGGGGGACCTGGTTTCAGTATCGTCGCCCATTATCTCCCTTGGAGTGCGCGCTATATCCTAGCATTTTAATCTTTGCATTGGGGGTCGAATTAAAACGCGCAAAAGAGTTTGCCCGCGCGCGACTCCGAACCTGGGTCGTTAAGAAAATCTGCGTGCGATGAAAATGCATCAAAAAGCCACAAAATAATTCATATCTCGAATATGCCTGAACGAATCTTGACGATCAACATACCATTCGATAGCAAATTTTAGGCTCTATTCGAATAAAAATATGTCCCAAAAAGTGTAAGTGATAGCTAAGGTCGAAAAAGTGCACTAAACATCCTGACCCCAAAAGTAGATCAAAAACGCCGTTTTATGAAAACCTTTTGTATGAGAAAATTGTTCGCCTTCTCAAAAGCTACAGAATCATATATAACGTGTTGCCATAACTCCAACATCCGAGAAAAAACAGCCGCGGAAATGGCCTCCCAAAATTTTGAGATTTCACGGCCCCCTCAGGGTACTTTCCCGGAATCCCAGCCAAACCGGAGTAGGCTCATTTCAAAGCTCTCGTAAAACTGAACAATATTCTGAATGTCCCATCCCCCTCCGGTCCCAAATCTCCGAGTATTGATTTTTCAAAGGTTCGTTCCTAACAAAATGGGTCCGCCTGATTTTGCCCTCGAACGATATGACCCAATGTCTTTTTTTCCACAATGTATATATCAAAACATGCGCCGTGAAAAACTACATCATATATGTCGGAAAGAGAAAAAGTTAATTTTGAAAATTTGAGTTAGTGAGAAAAAACAGAGCAAAAAAGGGCCAAAAAACGGGGTAAAATTTTGGCCACGCCCACTTTAAAGACCCTCTGGCGGAATTCGCCCAATTTGTGTCCTATTAATCTTGAAGACATGCCCTATCAGCCACTATTTTTTTCAGCTTCATATCTTCTCCGAAACAAAAGATGCAATCGCTCAAAGTGGCCAACCCAGCGCAACCTCGCGCGGAAAAGTTCCAACTTTGACCGCCGGCGCCGACCCCAAAACCAAAACCCAAAAATCCCAAACCAATACCAAAAGGTAGACCCAATATTCATTTACCATCCTAAAAAACCCCACCAAAAAATCTCACCCCCACCGCCCACCACGCCGCTCCGCGCAAACCCAGTAAATAATCGACAAGCGTTTCTAAGTATACACTCTAACTAGCGGAGCTATGGGGGGACCTGCTTTCAGTATCTTTGCCCATTATCTCCCTTGGAGTGCGCGCTATGTCCTAGCATTTTAATCTTTGCATTGGGGGTCATATAAAAGCGCGCAAAAGGGTTTGCCCGCGCGCGACTCCCAACCTGGGTCGTTAGAAAATCTGCGTGCGATGAAAATGTACCAAAAAGCCACAAAATAATTCATATCTCGAATATAACTGAACGAATCTTGACGACCAACATACCATTCGATAGCTAATTTTAGGCTCTATCTTAATAAAAATATGCCCCAAAAAGTGTCAGTGATAGCTAAGGTCGAAAAAGTGGCCTGAACCTTCTGACCCCAAGAGTAGATCAAAAACATCGGAATATCAAAACGGTTTGTATGAGAAAGTTGTTCGCCTTCTCAAAAGCTACAGAATCATATATAACATGTTGCCATACCACGAATTCCCGAGATAAAACAGCCAAGGAAATGGCCTCACAAAATTTTGAGATTTCACGGCCCCCTCAGGGTACTTTCCCGGAATCCCAGCCAAACGGGAATAGGCTCATTCCAAAGCTCTCGTAAAACTGTACAATATTCAGAATGTCACGTCCCACTACAATCCCAAATCTCCGAGTATTGATTTTTCAAAGGTTCGCTCCTAACAAAATGGGCCCGCCTGTTTTTGCCCTCGATCGATATGACCCAATGTCTTTTTTTCCACAATGTACATATCAAAACATGCGCCTTGAAAAACTACATCATATATGTCGGAAAGAGAAAAAGTTAATTTTGAAAATTTGAGTTAGTGAGAAAAAACAGAGCAAAAAAGGGCCAAAAAACGGGGTAAAAGTTTGGCCACGCCCACTTCCTATACCCTCTGGCGGAATTCGCCCAATTTGTGTCCTATTAATCTTGAAGACATTCCCTATCTGCCACTATTTTTTCCAGCTTCCCATCTTCTCCGAAACAAAAGATACAAACGCTCAAAGTCGCCAACCCAGCGCAACCTCGCGCCGAAATGTTGCAACTTTGGCCGCCGGCGCCACCCCCAAACCCAAAACCGAAAAATCCCAAACCATTACCAAAACGTAGCCCCAATATTCATTTACCTCCTAAAAAAAACCCCACTCGAAAATCTCAACCCCGCCGCCCACTACGCCGCTCCGCGCAAACCCAGTCAATAAACCACAAGCGTTTCTAAGTATACTTTCTAATAGCGGAGCTATGGGGGGACCTGCTTTCAGTATCTTTGCCCATTATCTCCCTTGGAGTGCGCGCTATGTCCTAGCATTTTAATCTTTGCATTGGGGGTCATATAAAAGCGCGCAAAAGGGTTTGCCCGCGCGCGACTCCCAACCTGGGTCGTTAGAAAATCTGCGTGCGATGAAAATGTACCAAAAAGCCACAAAATAATTCATATCTCGAATATAACTGAACGAATCTTGACGACCAACATACCATTCGATAGCTAATTTTAGGCTCTATCTTAATAAAAATATGCCCCAAAAAGTGTCAGTGATAGCTAAGGTCGAAAAAGTGGCCTGAACCTTCTGACCCCAAGAGTAGATCAAAAACATCGGAATATCAAAACGGTTTGTATGAGAAAGTTGTTCGCCTTCTCAAAAGCTACAGAATCATATATAACATGTTGCCATACCACGAATTCCCGAGATAAAACAGCCAAGGAAATGGCCTCACAAAATTTTGAGATTTCACGGCCCCCTCAGGGTACTTTCCCGGAATCCCAGCCAAACGGGAATAGGCTCATTCCAAAGCTCTCGTAAAACTGTACAATATTCAGAATGTCACGTCCCACTACAATCCCAAATCTCCGAGTATTGATTTTTCAAAGGTTCGCTCCTAACAAAATGGGCCCGCCTGTTTTTGCCCTCGATCGATATGACCCAATGTCTTTTTTTCCACAATGTACATATCAAAACATGCGCCTTGAAAAACTACATCATATATGTCGGAAAGAGAAAAAGTTAATTTTGAAAATTTGAGTTAGTGAGAAAAAACAGAGCAAAAAAGGGCCAAAAAACGGGGTAAAAGTTTGGCCACGCCCACTTCCTATACCCTCTGGCGGAATTCGCCCAATTTGTGTCCTATTAATCTTGAAGACATTCCCTATCTGCCACTATTTTTTCCAGCTTCCCATCTTCTCCGAAACAAAAGATACAAACGCTCAAAGTCGCCAACCCAGCGCAACCTCGCGCCGAAATGTTGCAACTTTGGCCGCCGGCGCCACCCCCAAACCCAAAACCGAAAAATCCCAAACCATTACCAAAACGTAGCCCCAATATTCATTTACCTCCTAAAAAAAACCCCACTCGAAAATCTCAACCCCGCCGCCCACTACGCCGCTCCGCGCAAACCCAGTCAATAAACCACAAGCGTTTCTAAGTATACTTTCTAATAGCGGAGCTATGGGGGGACCTGCTTTCAGTATCTTTGCCCATTATCTCCCTTGGAGTGCGCGCTATGTCCTAGCATTTTAATCTTTGCATTGGGGGTCATATAAAAGCGCGCAAAAGGGTTTGCCCGCGCGCGACTCCCAACCTGGGTCGTTAGAAAATCTGCGTGCGATGAAAATGTACCAAAAAGCCACAAAATAATTCATATCTCGAATATAACTGAACGAATCTTGACGACCAACATACCATTCGATAGCTAATTTTAGGCTCTATCTTAATAAAAATATGCCCCAAAAAGTGTCAGTGATAGCTAAGGTCGAAAAAGTGGCCTGAACCTTCTGACCCCAAGAGTAGATCAAAAACATCGGAATATCAAAACGGTTTGTATGAGAAAGTTGTTCGCCTTCTCAAAAGCTACAGAATCATATATAACATGTTGCCATACCACGAATTCCCGAGATAAAACAGCCAAGGAAATGGCCTCACAAAATTTTGAGATTTCACGGCCCCCTCAGGGTACTTTCCCGGAATCCCAGCCAAACGGGAATAGGCTCATTCCAAAGCTCTCGTAAAACTGTACAATATTCAGAATGTCACGTCCCACTACAATCCCAAATCTCCGAGTATTGATTTTTCAAAGGTTCGCTCCTAACAAAATGGGCCCGCCTGTTTTTGCCCTCGATCGATATGACCCAATGTCTTTTTTTCCACAATGTACATATCAAAACATGCGCCTTGAAAAACTACATCATATATGTCGGAAAGAGAAAAAGTTAATTTTGAAAATTTGAGTTAGTGAGAAAAAACAGAGCAAAAAAGGGCCAAAAAACGGGGTAAAAGTTTGGCCACGCCCACTTCCTATACCCTCTGGCGGAATTCGCCCAATTTGTGTCCTATTAATCTTGAAGACATTCCCTATCTGCCACTATTTTTTCCAGCTTCCCATCTTCTCCGAAACAAAAGATACAAACGCTCAAAGTCGCCAACCCAGCGCAACCTCGCGCCGAAATGTTGCAACTTTGGCCGCCGGCGCCACCCCCAAACCCAAAACCGAAAAATCCCAAACCATTACCAAAACGTAGCCCCAATATTCATTTACCTCCTAAAAAAAACCCCACTCGAAAATCTCAACCCCGCCGCCCACTACGCCGCTCCGCGCAAACCCAGTCAATAAACCACAAGCGTTTCTAAGTATACTTTCTAATTTCTAATAGAGAGACTAGCGGAGCTATGGGGGGACCTGGTTTCAGTATCGTCGCCCATTATCTCCCTTGGAGTGCGCGCTATGTCCTAGCATTCAGAACTTTGCATTAGGGGTAATAATAAAACGCGCAAAAGGGTTTGCCCGCGCGCGACTCCGAACCTGGGTCGTTAGAAAATCTGCGTGCGATGAAAATGCACCAAAAAGCCACAAAATAATTCATATCTCGAATATGCCTGAACGAATACAGACGACCAACCTATCATTCGATAGCTAATTTTAGGCTCTATCTTATTAAAAATATGCCCCAAAAAGTGTCAGTGATAGCTAAGGTCGAAAAAGTGGCCTAAACATTCTGACCCCAAAAGTAGATCAAAAACGTCGCTGTATGGAAAACTTTTGTATGAGAAAAAATTGTTGTTCGCCTTCTCACAAGCTACAGAATGATATATAACACGTTACCATAACTCCAACATTCAAGAAAAAACAGCCGCGGAAACGGCCTCCTAAAATTTCGAGATTTCACGGCCCCCTCAGGGTACTTTCCCGGAACGCCAGCCAAACGGGAGTAGGCTCATTTCAAAGCTCTCGTAAAACTGTATAATATTCTAAATGTCCCGTATCGCTCCGGTCCCAAATCTCCGAGTATTGATTTTTCAAAGGTTCGCTCCTAACAAAATGGGTCCGTCTGTTTTTGACCTGTATCTCTCGATCTAGGCAACTTCAGGACCTGGGCAATAGATCAGTCGATGCGCCGTCAAGAACTACATGATATATGTCGAAAGCAGCGAAAGCGCAGGTACAGATTTTGAGAAAGTGAGCAAATACAGAGTAAAAAAGGGCCAAAAAATGGGGTCAAATTTTGGCCACGCCCCCTGGCCACCCCTGTGGCACTATCAACAAACCAAACAGGAATCTTAATAATCAAGACATGGGCTATCGACTCATATTTTTTTCGTTCGCCAATTCCTCTCCGTTCAAAAGATGCAAACGCTCAAAGTGGCCAACCCAGCGCAACCTCGCGCGGAAAAGTTCCAACTTTGACCGCTGGCGCCACCCGTAAACCCAAAACCTAAAAATCCCAAACCAATACCAAAACGTAGCCCCAATATTCATTTACCATCCTAAAAAAACCGCACCCCAAAATCTCACTCCCACCGCCCACCACACCGCTCCGCGCAAACCCGGTGAATAATCATCAAGCGTTTCTAAGTAACTCCAACTAGCGGAGCTATGGGGGGACCTGGTTTCAGTATCTTTGCCCATTATCTCCCTTGGAGTCTCCGCTATGTCCTAGCATTGAATTTGTTTAGTTTTAACTCATATAAAAGCGCGCAAAAGGGTTTGCCCGCGCGCGACTCCGAACCTTGATCGGTAGAATATCTGCGTGCGATGAAAATGTACCAAAAATCCACAAAATAATTCATATCTCGAATATACCTGGGCCAAATGCAAAGTTTGACATACCATTCGATAGCTAATTTTAGGCTCTATTCGAATAAAAATATGCCCCAAAAAGTGTCAGTGATAGCTAAGGTCGAAAAAGTGGCCTAAACATTCTAACCCCAAAAGTAGATCAAATACGTCAATATATGAACATAGTTTGTATGAGCTATGTGTTCGCCTTCTCGAGAGCTACCGAATGGTATATAACATGTTGCCATAACTCCACCGTGCGAGAAAAAACAGCCGCGGAAATGGCCTCCCAAATTTTTGAGATTTTACGGCCCCCTCAGGGTACTTTCCCGGAATCCCAGCCAAACGAGAGTAGGCTCATTTCAAAGGTCTCCTAAAACTGTACAATATTCTGAATGTCCCATCCCGCTCCGGTCCCAATTCTCCGAGAATTGATTTTTCAAAGGTTCGCTCCTAACAAAATGGGTCCGCCTGTTTTTGCCTCGTATCGATTGATCTAGGTACTTTCAGTAGATCAGCTATAGATCAGTCGATGCGCCGTCAAATACTACATGATATATGTCGAAAGCAAGAAATGCGCAGGTACAGATTTTGAGATAGTGAGCAAATACAGAGCAAAAAAGGGCCAAAAAACGGGGTAAAACTTTGGCCACGCCCATAGGAAAGACCCTCGGGCGGAATTCGCCCAATTTGTGTCCTATTAATCTTGAAGACATCCTCTATCAGCCACTATTTTTTCCAGCTTCCCATCTTCTCCGAAACAAAAGATGCAAACGCTCAAAGTGGCCAACCCAGCTCAACCTCACGCCAAAAAGTTCCAACTTTGACCGCCGGCGCCGACCCCAAACCCAAATCCTAAAAATCCCAAACCCATACCATATCGTACCATTCGATAGCTAATTTTAGGCTCTATTCGAATAAAAATATGCCCCAAAAAGTGTCAGTGATAGCTAAGGTCGAAAAAGTGCCCTAAACATCCTGACCCCAAAAGTAGATCAAAAACGCCGTTTTATGAAAACCTTTTGTATGAGAAAATTGTTCGAGAAAAAAATTTCAAAGCTCTCCAACAACTAAACAATATTCTGAATGTCCCGTACCGCTCCAATCCCAAATCTCAGAGTATTGATTTTCCAAAGGTTTGCTCCTAACAAAATGGGTCCGCCTGTTTTTGCCCTGTATCTATCGATCTGGGACGGCTATGGAGCAGATCAATAGATCAGAAGATGCGCCTTGAAAAACTACATCATATATGTTCGAGAATCGAAAATCGTACAAACAGATGTTGAGAAAGTGAGCAAATACAGAGCAAAAAAGGGCCAAAAAAGGGGGTAAAAGTTGGGCCACGCCCCCTGGCTACCCCTGAGGCACTATCAACTAACCAACCAGGAATCTTAATAATTAAGAGATGGGCTATCGACTCATATTTTTTTCGTTCCACAATTCCTCTCCGTTCAAAAGATCCAATTGCTCAAAGTGGCCAACCCAGCGTAAGCGCGCGCCGAAAAGTTGCAACTTTGACCGCTGGCGCCACCCCCAAACCCAAATCCCAAAAATTCTAAACCAATACCAAAACGTAGCCCCAACATTCATTTACCATCCTAAAAAAACCCCACTCGAAAATCTCAACTCCCTCGCCCACTACGCCCCTCCGCGCAAACCCGGTAAATTATGGACAAGCGTTTCTAAGTACATTCTCTAACTAGCGGAGCTATGGGGGGACCTGGTTTCAGTATCTTTGCCCATTATCTCCCTTGGAGTCTCCGCTATGTCCTAGCCTTTTAATATTTGCATTGGGGGTAATATTAAAACGCGCAAAAGGGTTTGCCCGCGCGCGACTCCGAACCTGGGTCGGTAGAAAATCTGCGTGCACATAAAATGCACCAAAAAGCCACAAAATAATTCATATCTCGAATATGCCTGAACCAATACCGATGATCAACCTATCATTCGATAGCTAATTTTAGGCGCTATTCGAATAAAAATATGCCCCAAAAAGTGTCAGTGATAGCTAAGGTCGAAAAAGTGGCCTGAACATTCTGACCCCAAAAGTAGATCAAAAACGATAAAATATTAAAACGTTTTGTATGAGAAAATTGTTCGCCTTCTCAAAAGCTACAGAATGATATATAACTCGTTGCCATAACTCCAACATCCGAGAAGAAGCAGCCGCGGAAAGGGCCTCCCAAAAATTCGACATTTCACGGCCCCCTCAGGACACCTTTTCCGAAACCCAGCCAAACGAGAGTAGGCTCATTTCAAAGGTCTCCGAAAACTGTACAATATTCTGTATGTCCCATCCCGCTCCGGTCCCAATTCTCCGAGAATTGATTTTTTCAAAGGTTCGCTCCTAACAAAATGGGTCCGCCTGTTTTTGCCTCGTATCTATCGATCTAGGTTCTTTCAGTAGATCAGCTATAGATCAGTCGATGCGCCGTCCAAAACTACATGATATATGTCGAAACAAAAAAAATCGCGGGTACAGATTTTGAAAAAGTGAGAAAAAACAGAGCAAAAAGGGCCAAAAAATGGGGTAAAATTTTGGCCACGCCCACAGGAAAGACCCTCAGGCGGAATTCGCCCAATTTGTGTCCTATTAATCTTGAAGACATTCCCTATCAGCCACTATTTTTTTCAGCTTCCCATCTTCTCCGAAACAAAAGATACAAACGCTCAAAGTCGCTAACCCAGCGCAACCTCGCGCCGAAATGTTGCAACTTTGGCCGCCGGCGCCACCCCCAAACCCAAAACCGAAAAATCCCAAACTAATACCACAACGTAGCCCCGACATTCATTTACCATCCTAAAAAAACCGCACCCCAAAATCTCACTCCCACCGCCCACCACACCGCTCCGCGCAAACCCGGTGAATAATCATCAAGCGTTTCTAAGTACATTCTCTAATAGCGGAGCTATGGGGGGACCTGGTTTCAGTATCTTTGCCCATTATCTCCCTTGGAGTGTGAGCTATGTCCTAGCATTGAATTTGTTTAGTTTTAGCTCATATAAAAGCGCGCAAAAGGGTTTGACCGCGCGCGACTCCGAACCTGGGTCGGTAGAATATCTGAGTGCGATGAAAATGTACCAAAAAGCCACAAAATAATTCATATCTCGAATATGCCTGAACGAATACTGACCAACAACCTATCATTCGATAGCTAATTTTATGCTCTATTCGAATAAAAATATGCGCCAAAAAGTTTCAGTGATAGCTAAGGTCGAAAAAGTGGCCTGAACCTTCTCGGACCAAAAGTAGATCAAAACTGTCGTTGTATGATAAAGTTTTGTTTGAGACAATTGTTTGCCTTCGCAACAGCTACAGAATGATATATAACACGTTGCCATAACACCAACATCCGAGAAGAAACAGGCGCGGAAAGGACCTCCCAAAAATTCGACATTTCACGGCCCCCTCAGGGTACTTTCCTGGAATCCCAGACAAACGGCAGTAGGCTCATTTCAAAGCTCTCGTAAACCTGTTCAATATTCTGAATGTCCCATCCCGCTCCAATCCCGAATCTCCGAGTATTGATTTTTCAAAGGTTCGCTCCTAACAAAATGGGTCGGCCTGTTTTTGCCTCGTATCTATTGATCTAGGCAACTTCAGGACCTGGGCAATAGATCAGTCGATGCGCCGTCCAAAACTACATGATATATGTCGAAAGCAGCGAAAGCGCAGGTACAGATTTTGAAAAAGTGAGCAAATACAGAGCAAAAAAGGGCCAAAAAAGGGGGTCAAAATTTGGCTACGCCCCCTGGCCACCCCTGAGGCACTATCAACAAAACAACCAGGAATCTTAATAATTAAGAGATGGGCTATCGACTGATATTTTTTTCATTCCCCAATTCCTCTCCGTTCAAAAGCTGTAATAGCTCAAAGTGGCCAACCCAGCGCAACCTTGCGCCGAAAAGTTGAAACTTTGGCCGCCGGCGCCGACTCCAAAACCAAAACCTAAAAATCCCAAACTAATACCACAACGTAGCCCCGACATTCATTTACCATCCTAAAAAAACCGCACCCCAAAATCTCACTCCCACCGCCCACCACACCGCTCCGCGCAAACCCGGTGAATAATCATCAAGCGTTTCTAAGTACATTCTCTAACTAGCGGAGCTATGGGGGGACCTGGTTTCAGTATCGTCGCCCATTATCTCCCTTGGAGTTTCCGCTATGTCCTAGCATTGAATTTGTTTAGTTTTAGCTCATATAAAAGCGCGCAAAAGGGTTTGCCCGTGCGCGACTCCGAACCTGGGTCGTTAAGAAAATCTGTGTGCGATGAAAATACACCAAAAAGCCACAAAATAATTGATATCTCGAATATGCCTCAACGGATACCGACCATCAACCTATCATTCGATAGCTAATTTTAGGCTCTATTCGAATAAAAATATGCCTCAAAAAGTGTCAGTGATAGCTAAGGTCGAAAAAGTGGCCTAAACATTCTCGGACCAAAAGTAGATCAAAAATGTCGTTGTATGAAAAAGTTTTGTATGAGAAACTTGTTCGTCTTCTCAAGAGCTACAGAATCATATATAACATGTTGCCATAATGCCAATCCCCGAGAAGAACCAGCCGTGGAAATGGCCTCCCAAATTTTTGAGATTTTACGGCCCCCTCAGGGTACTTTCCTGGAATCCCAGCCAAACGGCAGTAGGCTCATTTTAAAGCTCTCGTAAAACTGTTCAATATTCTGAATGTCCCTTCCCGCTCAAATCCCTAATCTCCGAGTATTGATTTTTCAAAGGTTCGCTCCTAACAAAATGGGTCCGCCTGTTTTTGCCTCGTATCTATTGATCTAGGCAACTTCAGGACCTGGGCAATAGATCAGTCGATGCGCCGTCCAAAACTACATGATATATGTCGAAAGCAGCGAAAGCGCAGGTACAGATTTTGAAAAAGTGAGCAAATACAGAGCAAAAAAGGGCCAAAAAAGGGGGTCAAATTTTGGCCACGCCCCCTGGCCACCCCTGAGGCACTATCAACAAACCAACCAGGAATCTTAATAATTAAGACATGGGCTATAGACTCATATTTTTTTCGTTCCCCAATTCCTCTCCGTTCAAAAGATGCAAGCGCTCAAAGTGGCCAAGCCAGCGCAACCTCGCCCCAAAAAGTTGCAACTTTGGCCGCCGGCGCCGACCACAAAACCAAAACCCAAAAATACCAAACCAATACCAAAAGGTAGCCCCAATATTCATTTACCATCCTAAAAAAACCCCACTCGAAAATCTCAACTCCCCCGCCCACTACGCCGCTCCGCGCAACCCCGGTGAATAATCATCAAGCGTTTCTAAGTATACTCTCTAACTAGCGGAGCTATGGGGGGACCTGGTTTCAGTATCTTTACCCATTATCTCCCTTGGAGTGCGCGCTACGTCCTAGCATTCAGAACTTTGTATTAGGGGTAATAATAAAACGTGCAAAAGGGTTTGCCCGCGCGCGACTCCGAACCTGGGTCGGTAGAATATCTGCGTGCGATGAAAATGTACCAATAAGCCATAAAATAATTCATATCTCGAATATGCCTGGATCAAATCCCATGATCTACCTATCATTCGATAGCTAATTTTAGGCTCTATTCGAATAAAAATATGCCCCAAAAAGTGTCAGTGATAGCTAAGGTCGAAAAAGTGGCCTAAACATTCTGACCCCAAAAGTAGATCAAAAACGTCGTTGTATGGAAAACGTTTGTATGAGACATTTGTTCACCTTCGCAAAAGCTACAGAATGATATATAACACGTTGCCATAACTGGAACATCCGAGAAAAAACAGCCGCGGAAATGGACTCCCAAAAATTCCATAATTCACGGCCCCCTCATTACACTTTCCCGGAATCCCAGCCAAACGGGAGTAGGCTCATTTCAAAGCTCTCGTAAAACTGTTCAATATTCTGAATGTCCCATCCCGCTCCAATCACTAATCTCCGAGTATTGATTTTTCAAAGGTTCGCTCCTAACAAAATGGGTCGGCCTGTTTTTGCCTCGTATCTATTGATCTAGGCAACTTCAGGACCTGGGCAATATATCAGTCGATGCGCCGTCAAAAACTACATGATATATGTCGAAACAAAGAAATTCGCGGGTACAGATTTTGAAAAAGTGAGAAAAAACAGAGCAAAAAAGGGCCAAAAAACGGGGTAAAATTTTGGCCACGCCCACTTCAAAGACCCTCGGACGGAATTCGCCCAATTTGTGTCCTATTAATCTTGAAGACATTCCCTATCAGCCACTATTTTTTCCAGCTTCCCATCTTCTCCGAAACAAAAGATGCAATCGCTCAAAGTTGCCAACCCAGCGCAACCTCGCGCCGAAAAGTCGCAACTTTGGCCGCCGGCGCCGACACCAAAACCAAAACCCAAAAATCCGAAACCCATAGCATATCGTAGCCCCAACATTCATTTTCCATCCTAAAAAAACCCCACTCCAAAATCTCACTCCCACCGCCCACAACGCCGCTCCGCGCAAACCCGGTAAATAATCGACAAGCGTTTCTAAGTATACACTCTAACTAGCGGAGCTATGGGGGGACCTGGTTTCAGTATCTTAGCCCATTATCTAACTTGGAGTCTCCGTTATGTCCTAGCATTCAGAACTTTGCATTGGGGGTCACACAAAAACGCGCAAAAGAGTTTGCTCGCGCGCGGATTCGAACCTGGGTCGGTTGAAAATCTGCGTGCGATGAAAATGATATAAAAAGCCACAAAATAATTCATATCTCGAATATGCCTGAAGGAATACAGACGATCAACCTATCATTCGATAGCTAAGTTTTGGCTCTATTTGAATAAAAATATGCCCCAAAAAGTGTCAGTGATAGCTAAGGTCGAAAAAGTGGCCTAAACATTCTGACCCCAAAAGTAGATCAAAAACGTCATTGTATGAAAAAGTTTTGTATGACAAAGTTGTTCGCCTTCTCGAGAGCTACAGAATCATGTATAACATGTTGCCATAACGTCAATACCCGAGTAGAAACAGCCGCGGAAATGACCTCCCAAAATTTCGAGATTTCACGGCCCCCTCAGGGTACTTTTCCCGGAACGCCAGCCAAACGGGGGTAGGCTCATTTCAAAGCTCTCGTAAAACTGTATAATATTCTAAATGTCCCGTCCCGCTCCGATCACAAATCTCCGAGTATTGATTTTCCAAAGGTTCGCTCCTAACAAAATGGGTTCGCCAGTTTTTGCCTCGTATCTATCGATCTAGGTACTTTCAGTAGATCAGCTATAGATCAGTCGATGCGCCGTCAAAAACTACATGATATATGTCGAAAGCAAGAAATGCGCAGGTACAGATTTTGAGATAGTGAGCAAATACAGAGCAAAAAAGGGCCAAAAAACGGGGTAAAACTTTGGCCACGCCCACAGGAAAGACCCTCGGACGGAATTCGCCCAATTTGTGTCCTATTAATCTTGAAGACATTCCCTATCAGCCACTATTTTTTTCCTCACCCAATTCCTCTCCGTTCAAAAGATCCAATTGCTCAAAGTGGCCAACCCAGCGTTAGCGCGCGCTGAAACGTTGCAACTTTGACCGCTGGCGCCACCCCCAAACCCAAATCCCAAAAATCCGAAACCCATACCATATCGTAGCCCCAATATTCATTTTCCATCCTAAAAAAAACCCCACTCCAAAATCTCACTCCCACCGCCCACGACGCCGCTCCGCGCAAACCCAGTCAATATTGAACAAGCGTTTCTAAGTATACACTCTAACTAGCGGAGCTATGGGGGGACCTGGTTTCAGTATCGCCGCCCATTATCTCCCTTGGAGTTTCCGCTATGTCCTAGCATTGAATTTGTTTAGTTTTTGCTCATATAAAAGCGCGCAAAAGGGTTTGCCCGCGCGCGACTCCGAACCTGGGTCGTTAGAATATCTGCGTGCGATGAAAATGTACCAAAAAGCCACAAAATAATTCATATCTCGAATATGACTGGATCAATTGCGACTATTGACATACCATTCGATAGCTAATATTAGGCTCTATTCGAATAAAAATATGCCCCAAAAAGTGTCAGTGATAGGTAAGGTCGAAAAAGTGCCATGAACATTCTGACCCCAAAAGTAGATCAAAAACGTAGTTCTATGAAAAAGTTTTGTATGAGAAAGTTGTTCGCCTTCTCGAGAGCTACAGAATCATATATAACATGTTGCCATAACACGTATCCCCGAGAAAAAACAGCCGCGGAAAGGCCTCAGAAAAATTCGACATTTCACGGCCCCCTCAGGGTACTTTCCCGGAAACCCAGCCAAACGGGAGTAGGCTCATTTCAAAGCTCTCCAAAAACTAAACAATATTCTGAATGTCCCGTCCCGCTCCGATCCTAAATCTCCGAGTATTGATTTTTCAAAAGTTCGCTCCTAACAAAATGGGTCCGCCAGTTTTTGCCCTGTATCTATCAATCTGGGAGGGTTACGGAGCAGATCAATAGATCAGAAGATGCGCCTTGAAAAACTACATCATATATGTTCGAGAACAGAAAATCGTACCTACAGAATTTTCGATAGTGAGAAAAAACATAGTAAAAAAGGGCCAAAAAAGAGGGTGAAATTTTGGCCACGCCCCCTGGCCACCCCTGAGGCACTATCAACAAACCAACCAGGAATCTTAATAATTGAGACATGGGCTATCGACTCATATTTTTTTCATTCGCCAAATCCTCTCCGTTAAAAAGATACAAACGCTCAAAGTGGCCAACCCAGCGCAAGCGCGCGCCGAAAAGTTGCAACTTTGCCCGCTGGCGCCACCCCAATACCCAAAACCCAAAAATCCCAAACCAACACCAAGCCGTAGCCCCAACATTCATTTACCATCCTAAAAAAACCCCACTCGAAAATCTCAACTCCCCCGCCCACCACGCCGCTCCGCGCAAACCCAGTAAATATTGAACAAGCGTTTCTAAGTATACTCTCTAACTAGCGGAGCTATGGGGGGACCTGGTTTCAGTATCGCCGCCCATTATCTCCCTTGGAGTCTTTTCTATGTCCTAGCATAGGTTTAGTTTGATTAGGGTTCACACAAAAGCGCGCAAAAGGGTTTGCCCGCGCGCGACTCCGAACCTGGGTTGGTAGAATATCTGCGTGCGGTGAAAATGAACCAAAAAACCACAAAATAATTCATTTCTCGAATATGCCTGGACCAAATCTAAAGGTTCAACTACCATTCGATAGCTAATTTTATGCTCTATTCGAATAAAAATATGCCCCAAAAAGTGTCAGTGATAGCTAAGGTCGAAAAAGTGGCCTAAACATTCTCAGACCAAAAGTAGATCAAAAAAGTCAATAAATGAAAATGATTTGTATGACAAAGTTGTTTGTCTTCTCGAGATCTACAGAATCATATATAACATGTTGCCATAAGGCCAATCCCCGAGAAAAAACAGCCGCGGAAATGGACCCCCAAAAATTTGAGATTTCACGGCCCTCTCAGGGTACTTTCCCAGAACCCCAGTCAAACGGGAGTAGGCTCATTTCAAAGCTCTCCTAAAACTGTATAATATTCTGAATGTCCCGTCTCGCTCCAATACCAAATCTCCGAGTATTGATTTTTCAAAAGTTCGCTCCTAACAAAATGGGTCCGCCAGTTTTTGCCCTGTATCTATCGATCTGGGACGGCTATGGAGCAGATCAATAGATCAGGAGATGCGCCTTGAAAAACTACATCATATATGTTCGCAATTCGAAAAACGTACCCACAGAATTTTCTATAGTGAGAAAAAACAGAGCAAAAAAGGGCCAAAAAAGGGGGTCAAAATTTGGCCACGCCCCCTGGCCACCCCTGAGGCACTAACACCAAACCAACCAGGAATCTTAATAATTAAGAGATGGGCTATCGACTCATATTTTTTTCATTCCCCAATTCCTCTCCGTTCAAAAGATGCAATCGCTCAAAGTGGCCAACCCAGCGCAGCCTCGCGCCAAAAAGTTGAAACTTTGACCGCCGGCGCCGACCCCAAAACCAAATCCTAAAAATCCCAAACCCATACCAAATCGTAGCCCCAATATTCATTTTCCATCCTAAAAAAAACCCACTCGAAAATCTCAACCCCGCCGCCCACTACGCCGCTCCGCGCAACCCCCGTAAATAATCATCAAGCGTTTCTAAGTACATTCTCTAACTAGCGGAGCTATGGGGGGACCTGGTTTCAGTATCGCCGCCCATTATCTCCCTTGGAGTGTGGGCTATGTCCTAGCATAGGTTTTGTTTATTTAGGGTTCACACAAAAGCGCGCAAAAGGGTTTGCTCGCGCGCGACTCCGAACCTGGGTCGTTAGAAAATCTGCGTGCGATGAAAATGTACCAAAAAGCCACAAAATAATTCATATCTCGAATATGCCTGAACGAATACCGACGAACAACCTATCATTCGATAGCTAATTTTAGGCTCTATTCGAATAAAAATATGCCCCAAAAAGTGTCAGTGATGGCTAAGGTCGAAAAAGTGGCCTAAACATTCTCGGACCAAAAGTAGATCAAAAATGTCGTTATATGAAAACATTTTGTATGAGACATTTGTTCGCCTTCTCGAGAGCTACAGGATGATATATAACATGTAGGCTTAATACCAATTCCCGAGAAAAAAAAGCCACGGAAAAGGCCTCCCAAAAATTCCACATTTCACTGCCCCCTCAGGACACCTTTTCCGAAACCCAGCCAAACGGGAGTAGGCTCATTTCAAAGCTCTCCAAAAACTAAACAATATTCTGAATGTACCGTCCCGCTCAAATCCCTAATCTGCGAGTATTGATTTTTCAAAGGTTCGCTCCTAACAAAATGGGTCCGCCTGTTTTTGCCCTGTATCTATCGATCTAGGTAGGCTAAGCAGCAGATCAATACATCAGAAGATGCACCTTGAAAAACTACATCATATATCTTCGCAAATCGAAAAACGTACCTACAGAATTTTCGATAGTGAGAAAAAACAGAGCAAAAAAGGGCCAAAAAAGGGGGTCAAATTTTGGCCACACCCCCTGGCCACCCCTGAGGCACTATCAACAAACCAACCAGGAATCTTAATAATTAAGAGATGGGCTATCGACTCATATTTTTTTCATTCCCCAATTCCTCTCCGTTCAAAAGATACAAACGCTCAAAGTGGCCAACCCAGCGCAAGTGCGCGCCGAAAAGTTGCAATTTTGGCCGCCGGCGCCGACCCCAAAACCAAAACCCAAAAATCCCAAACCAATACCAAAACGTAGCGCCAATATTCATTTACCATCCTAAAAAAACCCCACTCGAAAATCTCAACCCCACCGCCCACCACGCCGCTCCGCGCAACCCCCGTAAATAATCGACAAGCGTTTCTAAGTATACTCTCTAACTAATAGTCTATCGACAGAATATAAAAATTCTAGGTTTCTTTTAGAAGTAATTCTTACTTTCGCTTTGTCGTCGGGTAGAACTTTCTTCTCGGCTAGAACAGTGTTCAGCTGCAAATATGCTCTGTTGAGAATGTCAGCTGTCTAATTAGAATAACTGAATAAGAAAAAGAGTAGATAAAAGTGGAACCTGGACTAGGGCGACTCCTGCGAAGAGCAAGAGAATGGCAAACCAACGGGTGCGTGAAAACCTATAACGTAAGCAATAAGCGTTTCAATAATTGTACATTAACTCTGTGAGTTCCTCACAAATGACCGCCTGACCTTCTGCCGAGGAATGCAACCATGAACATCGCAGTGGTCACAACCTTCAGCTGAGCTGTCACCTGCAAAATAACAACTTCCAATTTCCTCAACACTTGTTTGCATGTCATTTTTCTCCAGCCAGTTCGAATTGGCGCAGTAACTGTTCAGTACCTCTCAGCAAATGTGTACCTGGTAGACTCCCGGGTCCAAGTTGGAGAGGGCGACAAAGTCGAGGTTGTTCTGCAGAGCGTATGCAATGGAAGGAACGCTCATCTTGAGCAGCTCGACCGGCTCGCCAAAGTAGAATTTCATGATCATCTACAACAGTAATGGACTCACTAAACCATTCCATGCATACTCCAGCCAATGTAAAAGCAAACACGCAACAAGAAACATATCGCACACTCTTGAAGTCGTTAAAGCGGAATCCGGCCGCTTTGAAGATCATGACCAGTGATATGGAGAGCTTTGTCAGCTCGGACAGCAGAACGACGGTGGTGGATGAGTACATCTGGAAACTTAAGGAAGATCTTCACCCTATTGGATTAGAAATGAAGCACATCATTCCTTCCCCAATCTATATCCCCTGTCCACATCTTCAAGCAATCTCAATTCAGCTTCGTCCCATGCTAGGCGAACCTCTTTAGGCGGTTTCGTACTCCTCGTATACTTGACAGTAAGCGTGTAGCCCGTCCAAACAACGGTCATCGAAGCAATGACGTATGCCTGGAAAGAAAACACGTTATCAACATGTTTTAACAATGTAAAACCATTCCTCCAGGGCCAAACAAAATAAATAGAAATGTGAATTCTACACCTTGAAGATATATGAAGAGGTCTGATGGGAGCCCGTTGCTGTCGATGAAGAATTGCCATTTCTGCAAGTGAATTGCTGATCTAAGTCAGATCAAATAAATCCTCATCAGTATATATCGATTAAACCTCACTTTTCCTGTTCTCTATATCCACCCAGATGTAAATACTTGCTTGAAAAAAAGTGCTGAAGAACACAAGTCTTTCACTCTAGCTACAATAGCAAAAGAAGTGACTTGGCGAACGTGGGCAGCAGAGATTCCTTAGCTTCTCTGTCTCCAGACATCAGTCCAGGGGAGCAGCAAACTGATCGATTCAAGCACCTGAACATCTTCACCAATTTGAAAATGCTATGGCAACATCATTTTAATAGGTTACACTATTCAGGGAAAATTGAGCAATGCGACAATTTTTTTTAAGAACATGTTTTAGAAAGCGATTTCAAATTATTAGGCTTCAAAATCTTACACACAACTTGGCCTTCTATACCTTTTCTAACTCTTGGATTTCAGCGACGGTTGAAAAGATTGATTCTGGCGCACCAAAAGACAACTAGTTATTATAGTTATAAGCGGAAAGAACGTCGATCATTCTACCTACACTCGGTCAACAGGAATGCTCCAGAAGACAGCAAAGACGAATCAATGGGCGATGCACGCAATAAACCGAGGAGGTGTTCTGGCATTCTATCAACAATACCAACAATGGACCACTCCACATGCATCATGTCAGAGGCAAGGGGCAAGTTTACGTGGATAGAAGCGAAGCGACAGGTAGAGAGGAAACGAGCGAAGAGGAGACAGAGAATGGAAGGGAGGGCTTAGAGAGATAGGCAGACAGAGTAGCAGAGACACCAAGAGAATGCATACAGATTGTAGAGGGAGGAGGTGTTCTGGCATTCTATCAACAATACCAACAATGGACCACTCCACATGCATCATGTCAGAGGCAAGGGGCAAGTTTACGTGGATAGAAGCGAAGCGACAGGTAGAGAGGAAACGAGCGAAGAGGAGACAGAGAATGGAAGGGAGGGCTTAGAGAGATAGGCAGACAGAGTAGCAGAGACACCAAGAGAATGCATACAGATTGTAGAGGGAGGGTGGCGAGGGGCATGAGAGAGGGAAGACGGGCTGATCAAATCAAATGCCCGTCCCTTCCTTATGGTTAGGCCCGGCTGGGATCTAGAAAGCGCAGCATTCTCAACACAAACCACGTATCAAAAGTTGCATAGACCAGGCACATTAAAAGAAAATGTTCAGTCACAGCTATTTTTTTTAATGTGTCACAGAAAACAGAAAATCCGTTAACCTCAGTCAGACTAGAAACAGCATAGAAGACGTGAAAGCGAGAGCATTAAACGAAATGCTTCTCGTTTAAGGAAAAGGGAGGGGCACGATGAAGAGGACTCCGCCCGTGCAATCTGGCGCCTGCAGACCTGTCCACCCACCTGGCTCTTCTTTTCTAATGATAAGGGAGACACTGCTCGACTCCGTGTCCAGAGAAAATGCACTCCCATTCCAAAATTCATTATCACATGCATGAATGTCGCTTGCATGCATGCAATTCTCAAAGGATGATTCTTGGCACTTTGCCAGAGCACTGTCACTCTCCTTCACTCTGCTGCTCGCCTGGCCGGAACTAGGCCAGTGAGGAAGACGGGGGGAGGAGGCAAAGGCGATGATTTCCACTGCTTGGCGGACGCGCCATGGCGCCAGACTGTCGGGGCACTCTCTGCGCTCTCTTCCATTCATGCACTCTCTCAACTCCTACTCTTTCTCTCTCCTTGCGCATTCCTCCTCCCTGTCTCCTCTCCTCTTCACAACGTCGATTCGTTCAATCTTGCAGCAAACACAACGGATCACTCCTGCTTTTGCTTCGCTTTCCATTCAATCAGCGCAATCTTGTCGCTAAATTTAAACAGTGTAGAATAATATCACTATCTATTACAGCGAAATGCATATTTTTCAGCGCGACCTGCCGAATGCTGCCAAAATAGAAGAGCAAAGGGAAATGTGCGCCGACTCCAACTATTTCCTCGTTAGTGATAACAGTCGCCAGCGATCATATGGTTGGCCGATGCTTGAGGGTTAATAAGCTTTGTGAGGATAACGAAAGAAAATGGAACAGCGAGAGAAGAAGAAGAAGAGAGAGAGAGAGAGAGAGAGAGAGAGAGAGAGAGAGAGAGCCAGAGAGAGAGAGAGAGAGAGAGAGAGATAGAGGAAGGTAGGTTCACTCACGCATTCGCACATTGATAACCATCGCGTCTGTCTTTCACGAGTCCCAAGCTCCCCCTAGCTGTTATTTATTAAATGCTTTCATCACTCTTGTTTCGTTTTCTTTCTTCCTCTTTTCCAGTATTCTTCTCGAACAGCACGCATTATTCTAATAACTCTTTTTCCGCGCGATTTCTATTACTTCATGTCTCTCGCCCTTCATTCTTTCTGTTCTACTTACCATCGTAACATCAATCGATCATAAGCAAAACAACGGTGTTACCGACTCACTCAATTATCGTTGCAAATATAACAAATATAATGGACCTTTTAAGATGAAGTTCGACAAGGTAGCGAATATGGCAAGGCATCTAAACTGGAAGCAAGGTAAGAGAGAGGAACGCAATGGGGTGGAAGAATGAGAAAAAGATGACCGGTGTATTAGTTAACATCTGTTACATGTCAGACACGGGCCGGCCTGTGGGTGGGTAAAACCAGTCCGCTATTGCCAAATGCATGGTCAGTATTTATACAGAAAAAGTATCCAGACTGATTTCCTGTGCACTATTCATGCTTCAAATGATTAATATTTACTTAATTATTTTCATGCTATCCTTCTAGTAGTTAAACCCAATCGGAAATGAAAAAAAAACCACGTACCTCAAATCCGCTCTCTACACCTCTCTCGAGATAACTTAAAATTGTGCTCAAAATGGTAATGAAATAAGATAAAATACTCAAAACAGTCGCGTAGTATCCCCGAGAAAGTCAAGAGCGGCTAAAATGGGTCAAGCGGCACTTGTCGGGTGGTCGGGAGTTAACAGAGGGGAAAACGATGAAAGATCAGGCGATGAGGACGAGCACTGGGCCAAGAAGGCCATCGACAATCTCATCAAGAAGCTCAACAAACACAACAGAGAAGCGCTTGCCAGTCTCGAGACGGCACTCAAGGTCTGAACTCATTTCTAAATTGTGAGCTTTTCAATTTCCGAACCAAGATGAAAAGAGCACAACTACGATAGTTCGTAATATTCCGGTATTTTTAGTTCAGAACACTGCCAGTGATAGATAAGAGTGACATTTATTAAAGAGCCAAGGAACCGAACCCAGCGACTGTGTAACAATTCCCCGATCACTCGATGGTCGACTACAGATTTCACATAGAAAGGTGGTCAAATCTTCCTTATTTTCACGCCAACCTTCTAAATAGTCGCGGATTCATGAACGCATTTACAGGCGCTGCCTCACGTCATATACTGCCGCGTCTACCGCTGGCCCGATCTGCAATCACACCATGAATTAAAGGTCGACTAAATAATACATCCAAAATTGCAAATGTGAACAGCTAAGGAGCCCGCTAAATTAGCCGCACGAAGAAATACTCCCATTCACACAAAAGGCGATGCTAAAAGGCGGAAGTTGCAGGCAATTGAGTCGTGTCGTTTTTGCTACGAAAGCGGCCAAATAGAGATTTGCATCAATCCGTTTCACTATATCCGCATCGAGAGCCCCGGCGTCCTTCCACCCGTTCTTGTGCCCAGGCAAGCGGTTACGCGTTCATTACTATGAAAGCTAACTTACGAACATCAAAAGGTGCTATCCTAGTTGGGGGGGGGCATAATATAGTGCACCAGGCACGCGTGCACAAAAATCACACCGGGTGCACCACTATTGCACCTAAAGTAGTCGCATAGCTCATTGGAATTGTATTTACTATTTTTACTTATTAAAATTATATATTTACATTTTAATTAACTTTAATCACTTTTTAATCCAAATATGCACAATAATACATCTTTCTAAGGTACTTTTGTATGAGGAACACGAATCCGCGATCAGTTTCTTTATTATTATTATCATTATTATTAATATTATCAATGCAAATTGAGATGTAATAACAAGCACAACAACAGTACCAGTACAACAACAACAACAGATTAGTAACAGATTGTAAGCCCATGTCCTTGCACATCAGATAGGACAGAAGGATGATCTTCTTCCTGTCTCCTCTCATCTTTTCGAAGAACGTACCCTTCAGGTAGCCGACCTAAGGAGTAGAAAAAATGGCTCCTAATCTCTCTCTCTCTTTCTCTCTCTCTCTCAGCATCTGATTTCGCTGTCAGCTGCGGCCAAGTGGAGGAAAGATCGAATTCTCTCAGGGAAAGCAAGTAAGCTTGAGCATTCATTCTCTCTCAATTAGAACAAGATTAGAATTGCATTCAAAAAGCAGACAAAAAGGTAACGTTAGCATATTTTGATGGTTTGATGATGATCCAAGCTTGCTGGTTCGAATCTTCGACTCTTCCCGCGTTGCACTTCATTAAATCTGGCCCAATTAGCAACGTATATTCACGCCTTGCTCTGTATATTCACAGTTTGCAAGCGTCTCAGCGTTCCATCGTTCATATGTTGATCTCTGTATACCATACTCCATGTCTGTGTTGTTGTTGTTAAAAATGTACAATGCCCTTAGGCGTGTGAACGAATAGAGAGAGCAAATGAATAATTTATTAGAAGATAATCGCAGATTCGTGTTCCTCATACAAAAGTACCTTAGAAAGATGTATTATTATGCATATTTGGATTAAAAAGTGATTAAAGTTAATTAAAATGTAAATATATAATTTTAATAAGTAAAAATAGTAAATACAATTCCAATGAGCTATGCGACTACTTTAGGTGCAATAGTGGTGCACCCGGTGTGATTTTTGTGCTCGCGTGCCTAGTGCACTATATTATGCCCCCCCCCCAACTAGGATAGCACCCATCAAAATAGAAATATTGCCCATTTAATAAACGTTAGCCTTATTCCACGCTTGTTTTTTCAAGAACACGTTCATAATATGTAAATGAATTAGATACGTAAACAACTCATCTCGGAATTTAAATGACGCGTACTCGATAAAGTTAGATCTACATGTAGATATTCTGAACGACCACCGAATGAAGTTCCGCCATCAATTAGAAGACTACAGGTAAGGAACATTAATATTGAATAAATAGACAAATGGATTCAATTACTCACCTCACAACGAGAGAGAGAGAGAGAGAGAGAGAGAGAGAGAGAGAGAGAGAGAGAGCAAGGGAAGGAGGGAGAAAAGAGGAGAAAGAAAGAACGAGAGAGAGAGAGAGTGAGAGAGAATGAGAGAGAGGGAGAGTGAGCTGTTGCAGGATATGGAAGCACAGAATACGGGAATGCCGGACAACATCGAGATGGCAGCCGGCGGGAATCTTCCACTGCGTGCGGCCACTTCAGCTGACGGGATCGAGGCCATGGATATCTCCTACAGTATTCCTCCGAATGTCGCTACCGTATCCGTAAGATCAGAAGGCGGACTTTGGTGAGATTGAAAAAGTATTTCAATTAAGGTGCCTTATGTCGAGAGCGAATTCTGGTGTACCATTAGCTACTACGAATTGAACAATCGTGTCGGCGAGCAAGTCAAGGTAAAGTGAGCTTTGTGGTGGTCCATTTGGGCCCCTCTCGACAGTAAAGAGATGGGGAATGGGAAGTCAAAAATTAAAGAGATAAAGAGGGAGAGAGAGAGAGAGAACGAGAGAGAGAGAGAGAGAGAAAGAGAGTGAGTGAGAGAGAGAGAGAAAGAGAAAGACGAAGAATCGGAGAGAGGGGAGAATAAAGAGTGATTCATAGAGAATGAGAGGTGCAGAGAGAGAGAGAGAGAGAGAGAGAGGGGCAGCGAGAGAGAGAGAGAGAGAGAGAGAGAGAGATCGCAAGAAAAAGGCAGTCGATTGAAGGAGACATTACAGGTGTCCTCTCCAACGATTCACATAGACGGGTACACAGACCCTAACAAGAATCCGAATAAGATCAGCCTTGGTATCTTCTCGAATGTCAATCGGAACGCGACAATCGAGAACACGAGACGGCACATTGGCAATGGTATTTGTTGTTACTTTATGGTTTATTGCAACTTCTTTATTTATGTATTCTGAGTCGATTTAAACGGTTCTACCTTTACTTTTTGCTGTAACATTCTTGTTAAGGAGATGTCCTGGGGGTATAGCTCAGTGGTAGAGCGCTCGCTTAGCATGCGAGAGGGCTGGGGTTCAATTCCCCATACCTCCAAATCACGTTTTCTTTTGAATCGTTTTTGATAGCCAAGATCGTGAATTTATAACGTTCTTCGTACATTTTTGTAACCGTTAAATCTCTCTCCGTTTCTCTCTAATCACTCGGTCCCTCCTTTGCGTATCTGCTGATCTCTCTCTCTCTCTCTCTCTCTCTCTCTCTCTCTCTCTCTCTATCGCTCTCTTCCTTGCAGGAGTGAAATTGACCTACGTGCGTAACCAGGGTAGTCTGTTCGCGGAGTGCCAGTCGGAGTCTGCCGTCTTCGTGCAGTCTCGTAACTGCAACTACTCGCACGCATTCCATCCTCGCACCGTCATCAAAATTGTCAACAAATCCTCACTCAAGATTTTCGATGCCGCCAAGTTCAGAGAGGTATGCTTTCTTTTTCTTTACCTCTTGTGTGATATGAAAACGACAAGATATTTTCTGTTCAGCTGCTGGAAGAATGCTCCCATCGCGGTTTCGATGCTTCTTACGAGCTGACCAAGATGTCCATCATTCGCATGTCTTTCGTCAAAGGTGCATTTCTCACTCTTCTTTATCTCACACTCTCTCTCCATCTTTATTTCCCTCACCCATTCATAGGCTGGGGAGCGGAATATCAACGGCAAGACGTTACGTCGACTCCTTGCTGGATCGAAGTTCATCTCCATGCACCACTCATGGTATGAATTAGGCCTCCGCTAAGGTGCCCTAGCCTTTTGTTAGAATTTCTTGTCCTCTTTTTTCTAGGACAAACCCCTATTTCAGTGGCTCGATCGGGTTCTCTCACAAATGTCGCCATCATACAAGGCCATCTCCTCAATCTCGTGAAAATTCCAACCATTTTCTGTGTATCAATATTTGTTCAGTAAATTCAATGGATAAAGAGAAACTACTACAAAACACATTCAAATCTTTAATCGGCACCATTACCTCGAGCTACCATCAATGATAACGCCAAGTACATAGTGGAAATCGTTAAAATAGCAATGAAATGTAGGGAATGACAGACGATAAAATGTAGCTGTTTGGCACAGATTTCGTAGAAGAAATCGAGTTTGAATTCTTGAGGATGCGAGATGTATTACAATTTTTGAAATCGATAGTACAGAGGTGAAAAATATCTTGAGATTTGACACGGATTGATGATGACAGAAGAGTGGAGCAATTGGGATCGTTGAAGTTGTGGCTGAGGTAGCGAGGGAGAGAATGCAAGGCTAAAATCAAGACAAGAAGGAGGCAAGGTCGGAGCTAATAAGCTAAGGTCCAAGCCAGACTAGTCCAGATCTGCTAGCCACCGCAACTCTAAACAGTCCTGCCACCACTCTACCACTACCCAACTACTTCTAGCCGCATGCACTAATGATCTATGAAACGAAGCTACAGTTAAAATGGGATGCGAGCGGCACGAACTTTCAAAAGCTGCACCTGATCTGAATAAACTTGTTGAGATCTTTAGTACCGAGTGCCATAAAAAAGAAAACCATCCCCATAACGAAAGAGAGGGTGGGATGTACAGCTAATCCTGACTGTGGTTGGGAAATAGAAAGGAAAGATGGAAGTGGCCAGAAAGAAGTGAGAAAACAGAACCAGACAAAGTGTTAGGAACTACACGTGCATTGCTCTACGCGCAATTCGGGAAGCGAACGAGTAAATATACTGATTCGGAAATAACCAGTGATCGCAAATGCGCAGAAATGCATTAAAAGACGGTTACAAAAGGTGTTGGAACGTCCCAGAGCCAATACAAAAGGACCCATCTGCAGAACATTGGGCTGTCAACGGAAATAGACAACACGCATCGTGCATTCAAAACCATTCCGGCAAAATTATCTCGGCAAAGCAATTCTACTTTGCAATCAAACAATATAATTAGTATGCCAGTAAAAGAGACAAAGTGAATAAAACGGATAACCTCAATAACAAGGCCAATAAACACAAAAGAAGCGATTCATACTTGTATTGTTGCCCGGAAATAAGAAAAAGAAGCCTTGGCTAGGCGGCTCTGCCAAGTTTGACAGCTTCCACAACAAATGACCCGAGATTCGGAGAGGAGAACCTTCAAGGAACAGAGCGCTCTTCTTCTCGATTTATATTTTTGTAAATTGTTGGACAAGAATACCAACATACAAAACGATGATAAAGTACCGTACTTTGTAACAGAATTGAATGCGAGAGCCAAGAACTTACAAGTATCCACTGGACTTGAGGAAAGCGTGAACTCGCTGGCGAATGGATGAGATGCCTCCCTGCGAGTTGTTCCCGGCTCCCGTGATCACAGTCAATTTGCGGCGTCCACCGTGACGAGCAGTCGCGTTCTCTAAACATTATCATCTTATAAAACATCTATAGCAAATCACTACCAATAAGAATTCCATAAAAAGTATTTTTTACCGCTCTTCTAAAAGTAATCTTACTCTTCTAAATGTTTAAATGGACTAACTCGGGAAGAATTCATCCATTTTTCGGCGAAGAGCAATCATAGCAGAATCTGCATGAAGAAAGTGAAGGTCGATGGCGTTCTCTTCCAGGCACTCATTCCATCTACGATTTTAAATTTATTTAAAAAAAAGATTAGAGGACCACATTAAGACAGTTTGCAAAATTTAATCTTACATGGCCTGTGTTCGCCGTTCTTCTAAGCCAGAACAGAAACATACCTACTAATCAGCATTTCGAGCTCCTTCTTTATCTCTTTCATTCGGCATTTACACTTGCGAATCTGCAAAGAAATGCATATTTCGTCTAGCATTAATGTTTCTACATCACTTCATAGTAAAAGAAGAAGAAATGTGGCAGATAATTGTGGCCATCCTGACTTCCTGCACGTAGTACGACGTAGCCGCCTGAGTGTCCCGCTTCCCAACGAGTTCCCCACACTTCCGGATGAATCCATCGACCTTCCCTTGTAGGCTCGTGTACTCGTCATGGAGTTCGTACGCCTTTTCGCTCATTTCTCTCACCGACTGAAAACAACAGCTTCTTCCTTCTGATAATGGAGAAGAATCAATCCAACAATCTTGCTGTTCTTCGTGGCCATCTTCTGGACATCCGAGAGATACGCGCCTGCCAGATTCTGGACTCCATTTCCATTGAGTACCACTCTTGCTGGGCGTGCGACTGGCGAGCTTCTGCAATTTACTTTTTTTTCTTAACATTTACAAATTCTTTCCATGACAAATGTGCAAAGGGATATTATTATGCGCGTTTCTACAGGTGACGAAAAAGAAGTAAAAAAAATACACCGCTCAGAGCAAAATACATAAAAAAAGAACTAAATATGACAAGGATGAGCAGTTCTCTGACTTGAATGAAGGAGGGGCGAGGACGGAGGCGGGCAGCAGCTGCGGTTCACGACAGGGAAGGCCTTCCTGCTCCGCCAAAAACAACGTCTTCTCTGCTTGCGCAACGCTGCTGAAAAGACACCGAATAATGATCAAATCAAAAATCAACTGCACCCCTTTGATATTATTCGGTTAATGGATAAAAAAAAGATTACCCCGCCTCGTCAACAAGCCGTTCAATGTTCACTCCAGTATATCGCCCAGACAATTCGCTCATTCTCAGTTCTTCTGCTACTGTACGCTTCACCTGAAATGACAGCACGCCATCATAGTTCAACAAAATTACGAAAACCTTTTTATAAGACAATTTAGTTAAAGGCTGACACAAGTGAGAGGTATGCCTGCACCGACCTTGGGCGTTCCGCCGCTCTCCTCTTCGTGCAATCGCCTTGCCAGGGCAGCATCACTATCCTCTTGCTCCCTGCGACGTCTCTCTTCTTCATCCAAGCCAAGACCCGGGTACTCATGACGATCTGCAGTTTTTTTCTTTCATGAACCATTAACAGCCTGTAATGACTACAATGAATAGAAGAAACTTGCATCTTCCTGTGGAAATCTATGAAAAGAAAAGAGATCAAAGTTGCATACACAACTCGGCGATGTTGATTTCTTCTCTGGTGGCAGCTTTCTTCAGTAACTCAAGAAGCCAGATAGGCACGGAGACTTGTTCAGTCGGAGATGAAGATCCTGTAAGAAATCAATCAGTTATCGTCTACACAAAAGAAATGAGATCGCACGAGCAGTAAAGTGTAAAAGGTACCATTGGATGCGCCAAATGAAACGAACCGAAGAAGATTTCAAGGATGCTGTTCACCGGTTGATTGAAGTCGATAGCCACCTGAAAGCAGCTTGATCATGGCAGTCAATGATAGAATCAGACACATCCCCTCCGCAAGTCTACCTCATCATTCCACTCAAAGGCTGCAGCCATTCCCACTGAAGAATTCGGTGTTAGATCTAAAAGTGGCAAATAATCCTTATTTTGGTAAAGTCCACGGACAGATTGGTGAGTTCGAAAGAGATTTAAAATTTAATTAGACTTTCGCACTATCGTGTTAATTACTAGCAGATCTGCGAACGAACCGTTCTTAACAGTCGCGTCATTTGCAGACAAAATATCGACACTGAAATTAGGGAACAACATGAGCTTCTAAATAGGCATAATTACGAGAAACTTCTAACCCAAGAGGGGGGAAGCTGGAAAGGTCGTCCATGTCGCGTGACGTGTCTCTGAATGGTTTCCATAACAACATTTGCATCAATATTTCGAGCAGTTTAACTGACGGCGAACTCTGTTCTTTGGAGACGCGAGTTGGTGTAAGAGCGACAGAAGGAAGCAGAATCTGTAAGTGAATAGGAACTTCAGATGATTAGAATTAAAATATTGAAAGCAAATGAACTGCAGACTTCTTCCACACCTGCGTTGGAATGGCGTCTCGATCAATCTTAACACCCATCTCACCAGAAAGCAGATGGGCGGTCATCACGAGCCCCAACTAAAGCATTTATACCATTTCATCAAACCAGGCAACTGTGTAATATCTTAAAAAAAATAACTACACGAAAAGAAGGAAAGAAACCATATTATTCATGTGCTCCACTGATTGCTGCTCTTCAGCCGGAAACAGTGCCAAGAGAACACTGATTTCATCGCAGGCTGGCGCCATGCTAAACTCACCAAAGGGATCTCCACAGAGAAATCAACGATGAAAGCCATACCAATTGGTTCCTCGCTCTTTTGGCAGATCACGCGAACTGAGAATTTCCTTCTCAACCGGCACTTCGAGGTTGTTCGTGCATTCCACTCCGAAAAGTCCACCTTCTCGGTTCGGATTAGATTCATCTAAAATTCCAACTTAAGCCTCTAAAACGTTCTTATTTTTTAATTATAAGTAAAAAATAACCAATACTATTAAAAGTTAAATGAACCGTTAATAAGCAGTTCTGCACGAATAAGGGCGCCAATGATCTCACTAGTCTGTGTGAAGACTTCACGACGGTGCACCGTTTTAAACTTTGGCTTCACCTCAAGAAATCCAATTAATCTTATATTCAATATATTGCAGTAAAAAAAGTAAGAAAAGAAACCTCTGGGGCCAAAGAGAAAAGTGCAGGCATAAGTCCGAGTGATGGGAGCCCTAGATATATAATTAGTAAATGGATACGGCAAATTATAACATAGAATGGCAGGATAACAGTTGTGGAAAACCCACCAGGAGGAGTGCCGATTCGGAGAGGCGGAGTGGGGGAGGGCACCAGATTGTTCATGTCTGATGATCTACCAGATGAAGTAGAGCCAATGCCAATGCTGCCACTGAGACTCCCTCCACTGTCACTGCCGATTCCACTGACACTTCCAGTCAGGCCGGAGAGAAGACTCACGTCTATAGTGGAGAGAGAGAGAGAGAGAGAGAGAGAGATGGAAAGAATAAGAATAAGCAATTACTACAAGGAGGGGCAATTGAAAATGAATCAATATTCGGGACGATGGGAAGGAAAAGACAGACCGGTCATCGTACCCGAATCCTGTTGAACTGCCGTTTCGCTCTCCTCATCTTGCATTGATACATCTAGAAGAAATCAAAATAAACTAATTAAACAAATTTGTCGAACCATTTTTAACGGCTGAGAAACGCGTTAAAGCCAACAAAAATGACAAAATGAAAGAAGAAACCATCTTGATTGTCGGCTGTCGGGTTTGTTTCTTCTCCGTCATCCACTGGTTCGAGTTCCTCTTCCTCTGAGTCCATAATCACACGCTGTACACTAAAAAAAGGAGAAAAACCAGTGGTTAAGATAAGAACCGTAATGAAAGACAAACACGAGCTGGGTTGGTCTGATCAGATCACGGAAATGGGAGATTGCTTCATAACGGCCGAGAGTGCGGTAAATGGATATTTCATCAACTCCGTGCTTATTGCGTCTGAACAAGACTTTTTTTTTTAAATCATAATCACAACTTTTTTTTAGTATACAACAAAAGTTGTTGGAATGAATGCCAGGCTTAGCCAACTTCGCTAATTCGGATGGATTGTTCTTCCATGGCGTATCCGGCTCGAGGATAAATATTTCATAAGAATGCCGTAAACCCTGCATCAGAAACATACTTATTAAAGAACATCATGTACTCAAAATGCACGAAAACCAAACTAACAAAAGCAATGTAGGGCTTCATGTGTTCAATTAACATGTTAGTGTTATCAATGATAACAGGACTTTTATTCTGCTCCATGGACTCCTTTGCTGCAAAATATAATGCGAAACTTCAAGGAAGAGATATTCGAAAAAGTCATAAAAACTGCTTGTTTATTTTTACACTAACAAACCATTCTTAAGGTTCCTCTTGTGAAATTCTTCAAGTCGAGAGGGATCGAAGCAATACTTCTTGGAGGTGGGCGAGATGAAAAAATCATCAGTTGAGTGGATGGAAGGGCCTCGTTCTCCTTCAGAACTGCGGAGAGCGGCGAGCTCGCTGGAATAGAACCACAATAGGCGAGGACATCTACTTCTTTTCATTTCAAATACCAACGCCCCACTTAAACAATTTCCATGGAATAAGCCTGCATAAACGAGGCTGACCTAGCAAGATGAGACTTGCCACTGCCGGGCGCGCCTCGCATGATAACAAGGACAGAATGGCCATCTTGAATGCAACGGCGAATCTCGGCCACGCCTGCAAGGCCATCCGCGCACTGGAGATGAGTCTTCGCCATTCGAATCGATTCTTTCGGTGATGCCACAACAAAGGCGCGAAGCAACTGCACGCGTCCTATAACATTTAGAGACTTGCAAGTTTATTTAGGACAGTGCTGAAATAGTGCCCGCCCCTGGACTTGGGTCGGGGGGTTAGAATGTGAAAAATTGCCGACCCGGGGGTGGGGATAATAAAGTGAAAAATAGACATCCCGGGGGTGACAAAGTGCTCCGACGCTATGGCCGGATGGTTACAACCCTGACATGGGTTAGACCTATTCCAGCTCTGATTTAAGGACAATTTCCTTTCAAAACGAAGGAAGAAAGAATCTAGTAAAATTTGATATAAAAAACAAGGGAGACATAATAATTATCGGAAGCGCAAGCGATGATGGTGCATAGGCAAGTAATGGCATGGGTAGAAAACTAAAAATGAGATCCGAAAAGCATTTCAAGATGAAGGCATAATAAGTTCTATGAAGGCATAATAAGTTCTAAGTTTACAGAACTTTAAAGTAATGTTGTTGAATGCAAACAATAAAACATAGCAAGGAAACCCATAAGAGTACAGGACATGACCGTATTGATAGGACCAGGAAGAGTCACAATGCTTCACGGAAGGGCAAACGATGATGATGCCTAAGCAAATAAGGGAACCACATGGTGATTATGAAATAGCTTGAAAAAATTGGCCGTGAATTATTGTGATACGCTGTTTACCGCCAAGCTGCTTTATGACCACATCATCAGTTCAATTTTACGCGATTCAACATTCACAAGGACTAAGAATTGCACGGACAGAAAACTAAAGATGAGATCAGAAAAATCGCAGTTCACGATGAAGGGCTAATAATTTTTTGTGGACACAACTTTAACAGCAATGTTATTGAATGGCTGGGTACTCGTCAGCTATAGGGATAGTGATTAACCATAGAACCCAAAAAAAGCTGAAACATAGCCTTGTTTGGCTCGGAAAAGAAGAATTAAACATTAGTTTTAAATTATAACGTCATTTAAAGAGGTTATATTAATTTTTCAGTAAATTATGTTTTGATCGCGTCTCTCTTGCTAATGGGGTAATTTAGCACGAGGAACACGAATATGACAGACATTTTGCACCATTTTTAGTTTACGAAAAGAACAGTAAGAATACTATAGGTGGTGCCCGGGCGGATGTGTTTGATGATGAGATGGAGAAGAGTCCCTCTTACCGACGAGCTTGAGGAAGAACCGACTACTCCCTCTCTCTATCCCCCCGAACAACCACTGCTGTTTGACGAATCTTTCGCGATGAAACTTCCTTCTCGCCAACAGGGTCTCATCAATCTCTACCATAACGCCAGGGTCACCAAGCACAGGTTGGTGTTTTAAGAAATCGGGGCAGATATCGCGAAAATAGTGCTACAATTCAACAAGGGCTTCTAGAGACCGGCTAATTCGAACAGCACCTTCCAAAAAGACAAAGTGGTGCGAAATGAATGTCATATTCGTGTTCCCCGTGCCAAATAACCACCTGAGCGAGATTTACAACGCGATCTGACCCAAAAAAGTTCCCAGAAAAACACAATAACTTTTTTAATGACATAATAAAATATCAACGTTATATTCGTCTTCCCCGCGCCAAATAACCCCCTGAGCCAAGTCTCAGCAAAACAAAATTCCGAAAAATTTTGGGGTTCAGGGGTAGTGATAGGTGAAAGTGAAAGCTAATAAAGAAAAGCGAGCAAGGAAGCCCAAAAGGTTCCAAGAAATAGCCGTATGGACAGGATAGTAGAAGAAATGACGCGGCGGACAAAGACGAAGAGCTGCCGAAGGAGAAATCACTTGAGTGAAGGGGGCACTGAACAGACAGAAAGGCAGAGCAGAGCTTGCTAGATCGATGCGCGTGAGAACAAGAGAAGCGAGCACGCGGACAGATCAAGGTACACTCAAAGTCTGAACGGGGAAAAAGTGTAAACCATTGGAACACCACAACATATCTAAACCTCCATCTAAACCTCATTTGTCTGTCATCCTGCCTTCTAAACAAAAACTATGAGTAGATAATCATTAAAATCTTGCTATCAAAACAATAGCAAAATAAATGGAAAAAAAAATCCTTCTAGTTCCCTGGAACTTCCGCCGCACTGCACCTCGCCGCAACAAGCATAAGAAAAAAAATATGTGCAAACACTGATGCGACCGTAAAATAAGCCTAAGAAAAATTCAAATGAATATACACTCAAGCAGGTATTGTATTGCACGCACTAAATTGTTTCCTTTTTCTTCTGTGTATTCCGCTAATTCGCTTCATGTCATCCTCAGTTATCTCTGGTTTAATGTTTTATTTTGAAATAGGTTGAAAGTTAAGGTGGTCAACAACGTTGACTTGGCCAGACCAACCATGCCTCCGAAGGCCGATCAAGCAGTGCAGGACCGGCGCTTGAAAGGCATCTATGGTTTGTCCCTGCTTCTCTTCATCAGCAAAACTCCTAGGGTAACGCACTGTCCATTAAGTAAATTATTTCCAGAGAATTGAAGCCTTTACGTTTGTGCGTTGGTACTGCTTCTATTCGTTGTGTTGCCAGTTGTGAAGAGTTGAGATGCTTTAAAGATTTCCTCGATCTTGGGCAGCCGAAGAAAGCGCTTTCTGAGTGCGATCGAGTTCTGAAGAAGCATCCGAACACGCTCTGTGCAAAGGTGTCAATTTGTTTTGTTCGAAAATGTTATTTTCATTTCATAGTTCTAAAATCCGTCATTCCTTTGTGTAGTCGGAGTTTCGTCCTATGATTATTTGAACCATTTGAGTTCCATTGTATCGTCTTTTATTTTGAGATTCTCAAAGCGTTGTCCCTGGTTCGTTTGGAACGGTCGGTAGAAGCGTGTCTAATCCTGGAAGAATACGATGTCGATGGCCGTGATTACGATGAGAATACTCTGCAAGCCTTCACTCACTGCTACAAGGTATCTGCGCGTGATTGGTTGAGGTTCTTTGCCATTTTAAGCAGGAAACTGTAATATGTCTTAAATCCAGGAGATGCACCGGCCCGACCTAATTGTCCGTCTCTACCAGCGAGCTTGCGCAACCAGACCCGACGAGGCCAACCTTACACTTCTCTTTTTCGCTTACGTTCGAGTCTGGAATTTCAAGGTGAGAAGCTCATTTTTCAACAATGTTCTAACTCGAGGCCAACATCACCATTGCTTTCCTTTCGAATGGTTTTGTAGCTGTTTTGCAATTTAGCTTGTCAATGTACAGGAACAACAGCAAGTGGCGCTGAGGCTTTACAAGCTGACGGAAAACAGGCCATACTACCTCTGGGCAATTATGAGCCTTGTGCTTCAGGTTCTTCCTTGTTGCTTCAATAGGCCTAATTCTCCCTTCCCCTTTTGAGATGTGAAAAATGTTGCAGGCACAACAACAACCCGAGATGGCTTCTAAGATGTTTCTGCCTCTCGCAGAGAAGATGATGAAGAAGATCCATGACGAAGGAGTCAAAGGATACACATCTTCTGCTGGTGGGGCAATAAGAAACACTTTATACCGTATTTATTATGCGTGCAAAGAGGTTAATTGCCGTTTCAATAAAAAAAATGTTTGTTCCGACGTATAAGCAAAGATTTTTCAGAGCTGAACATGGCGTATATGATCGCAGAGAAGTTGGGTAAGCATGAAGAAGTCGTTCGTCTTCTCGATTCGCCTGCCGCCTTCACAACTCTCCAGAAACCGGACATTCTCCTCAGATATGAGTACGCTTTCACCAGCAATTTCTTTTTATCTTTAACTATTGTGCTGCTATCTATTTGCTCCTCACTCGTAGTGCCGGAATGGTAGTGAAATTTAATGAAGAAAAAGAGTTCATCTGGATTCAGGTTAATGCAGGCAATGCTTCGGGCAGGAATGGAAGAACAAGTCATGGACAAGGCCGAGGCTATGCTCACTGAGAAGTACGGTACCGTGAAATTATCTTGGGATACTGTAAAAGTTGTGCTGAAAAGGAAAAGTTGATCAAATGAAATGGCGTTTTATAATTTTTTTTAGCGAGAATGAACTCGATTCAATGTGGACAGCATGGGCGCTTTTCTTCGAAGCAGCGTTTATGATTGCTTCCAAGAAGAGCGATGAGGAAGAGAAAACAAAGTACATTCCATTTATATTACTTGCAACTGGTTTAGTTTTTGTTTTTCGAGTGTACTGACAAGAAAACTATTTTGTTTTATAAAGTTCTCTCTTTCTCTTGAAGAGTGATCGATCGGCTGATGTCGTTCATCGAGCGGATGGAAGAGTCGCACTCCGATCTCCGCTCTCCTCGCTTGGCTCATCTTGAGATCATTGGCAGACTCCAGACTCTTCTTATGTACGACAAACACAAGCACGGTCCGTACATTCTCATATCAATCGAGTATGCGATCATTTATGCTCAGTGAAAAAAGCCAGGTCCGAACACTACCCGCACAGTTTTTGAGACTCTAAAATTAAAATTTTTGTTTTCCTCAAACAGTATTTTTCGAAAATATTTAATATATGGCTTACCCACCCTGTTTTTCGAGGCCTTTCGAGGTTTTCCTCTGTTCATTCTAATACCGTCCCAGATATGCTCTTTTTTAAGATATTATTTCCTAAAACGCTTGCAAGGCGTGAAAAAAAATCTGTGATTACCAGTATGCTGTTGTTCTTTCAGATTTTATGGAAGGGAAATTTGTTCCGAATCCGATTCATTTTGAGGAGACCCCTTGAATCTTCTCCTGGACCACGCGACTCGCCACCACGACAGAGAAGTCTGCTTCACGGACATGGCAAAGTGGCTCCATCTCCTGAACAAGACCGAGGCCAAGCAGTTCGAGGTCGCACTTCAGGCAGTTGTCTCCGCCAAGACTGATGTCAGTGGTGCTGTTCATCTTTCTTTCTTCTGAAAAAAAAATGAGGAGTTCTCAAACATTCCAGGGCGAAATGTTGAATTAGATATTCATATATTCCGCTATCATCTCATTCTACCTTCTTAAACGTCTTGAATTGATACCTTTTCTTTCCTTCGAACCCTGATATGATTAATTACAGCAAGTAGCGAATGAGTCGAATGGTTCTCGTGATCCGGGCAGTTCGGTGGCCCTCCTCGAACGGATTCGCTGCTTCTATGGCATTGATGTCCCCGACGACCTGGAAGGAAAGAAGTGTGTTCTTTACTTGATTATTTTTCTTAAACTTGGACGCGTCCATTTCACAGGAAGAGGGTGCACCGCCTGGCCGTTTCTTGTCTTCTCATGGCCCAAGTGCGCCTCTCTCACACTCATCTTGCCTACATATCGCTTGACGCACTCTGGACAGCTTATGTCAAGCATGGTAAAGTTAAAGATATATAGAGCATTTCTGCTTGCTTTGCCTGAATTGGAAGTTGTTCAAAAAGTAAAAACGACAATAATAAAAAAAAGACAATAATTACTTGGCTTTTTTTCAGGTGACAAGACATCGCTGTACCAACTTCTGCTGCTCGGAGAAGTGTTCTCTGCCCGCCGCTCAGACGATGCCGTGTGCAGGCTGGCACTCATGAGCGCCTATTCCAGAGAAGGTTCCATAGCCTGTTTATTTAGCTTTTCTTATTTATATTTTTAAGTCTCAATTACAGATTTCTTGATGTTTTAAAATCTAAGAAAAGAAAGCAACGTAAATGGAAATGCCTGATTAAAAAGATGAACGAGAGCATTAAATTGACAGCGATCTACAGTCGAGTGGTGGACTTGTCGGCCCGCCTCGACCTGAAGATGGTTCAGCGCGAGACTCTCGGCCATCTCACCTTCCACACTGCCGAACATTCCGGACGTTTTCAGGTTTGCTTTATTTACTGGCGCAAAACGTCACAAAACATTGTTGCTGATTCTATTGGAACTACATCTTTGCTAGAATATTGTTTTGTCGTGCAGGATGCCATCTTCCACTACACGGACCTCAGCGCGTTCTATGATCTGACTGAGAAGGAGGTACGTCTGCATGAAAAAATCGTTTTTATTTACACAGAAGGTAAACAGGGGAACTAGCCTTACTGGCAATAAATGTATATAAACAATGTTTTGCTTATAGGTTGCTGAGGCTGCAGTTTCGGGCTACAAACAGGGCTCCTTCCCTCAGCTTGAAGAAGTTACAACTTTCGCTTCCGCTCTTCGGAAATCTGCCCAGGTTAGTCCTTTATGAGGCTCGGAAAGGCTAATCGTTCTTTACTATAAATGCACTAATGAATTTGTTTGTTTATCAAGCAAGTATGGTTAAGGCAGCAGCAGTGGATGTCGCCAATCGCTGGATTTCGTCAATCTTCGCTCTCGAAATGGTTGAACACGCAATCGATACTCTTCGTGGCGACGATGAACCAATTAGTGAGTTGTTTTGTCGTTCTGAAGCTGAATACACTCATTGCATATCCTATTATTATTCAGTTCAAGTTCATCTACCTTCTAAATATTGAATAGACAAAAAGGAATTTGAAGGGTGGGACTTGCTGCGCGATCTGCGAGACACGAGCACGATGCCCACTCTGAGCGAGGACGACAAAGAGAAACTCGAGGCAGCCCAAGCAGCCAGCCACGAGGAGTTGGTGAGTCCCTTGCCCCTGAGGTGTCCCTCTCCTGCTTCCCTCCAGATCGACCTCTCTCGTGCCCGCCATCTCCTGTGTCGAGTGGCCTCTCTGGTTGGTCGTGGTAAGGCAGAGTCTGCCCGTGCTCTCCTCACCAACCTTTACGAACACCTCGAGCACTGCCGCGTCACTTACCCGGAGAAGCAGCAGCCGGTCTGCCTCCACTCTTTTCAGCCCTTTGTTATGTGGGGTCATTTTGATATGGGATTGAAGCAGATAAGAATGCGTGATCTCTTTGAGTCGCCTACCCTGGCCTGCCCGGCGGCCCTTTACCTCGGGGAGTGGATCCACGGCCCCTTCCTGACTCCGCCCACTCGTCTCTTGTCCGCTGGGCTCGAGCTGCTCGAGGCCGATGAAGGACTGAGCCATGCCGACATTGTCAAGAAGCTTCCCGAGCCGGCACAAATCGAGAAGATGTACAAGGGTCAGTTGCTTTTTCTGGTTCGTTATATTTTTTTAGTTTTGGGCATTTTTCGTTTTGACTTATTGAGAAGCAAACAATTGAAAAATCACGTATATCTTTGTGTATTCCAAATTGAGAAGACGCTTTGTTTCCAGAACTCCTCGATTACTGCGAATCGGACGGGCCTGTGAATGCGACGCTTGGATTGACTGCACAGATTCGCATCTATTCACGTGCACTCCAGACTGTGGCATTCGTCAGTTCTTTTTCACTCTCGTCTCTTTCTCTCGCACTCTCTTTTTTCATGCTCACTCTCAGCATGTCTATAAGTGCACTTCGTATCACCTTTTGTTGTAAAAGCGAGGAATGTCAAAAAGGGTGATTGAGATGCGTCTTCTGCTTCGCATCTTGGAATTCCGACTGACTGGCGACATGAGACAGCCCGGAGGAAGCTCCCAGTCTGCTCAGAACTCGATGACTTCGAAGAAGGAGAAGACAGCTGCGCAGCCACCGGCTGAACAGCAGTCGGAGCCTAAGGTTCTGCTCAGTTCCCTCATCTTGGAGGCATTTCGTCTTTTCTATTCTTGAAGATATTTATCACTCTTACCACGTTTGGTATTGATAATTGACAAGATTCCCTTTGACAGGATCTTCGCCTGGCCCGCATTGATGCTCTTCATCTCTTGACTGCAACGATCGCGAAGGAGATGGCAGAGAAGCTCAAGGCCAAGCAGGAGAAACTGCAGAAGGAGGAAGAGGCCGTTCTTCCTCTCGTTGAAGACAATGTTTGGGGAGAGGTTGTACACAGACTATTTACATTATTTTTCATAAATTTTAAAATCTTATTTGGGGGTTTGTGGTTAATAGGAAAAAGGTACTGCTGATTTTAAACATCAAGACTGATTTTGGTTCCCCAATGCCTTGCCCCATCATGTTTTGACGAACTCGTTTTTTTTGGATTTGATATTCCACCCCAATTTCCTTGCACTTTATCCTCTACTCCATCCTGTGGGGGGGAGGGGCTCGTCTAGATGCATTGATAAGATTGGAGACTTTGCAGGAATGGAGAGCTCACCTGCTGAGTGAGAAGCAAGATGTCGATGCTCACATTCTCCGCTCTTACGACTCTTCCATCTCCGCCATGCTCACAACTACTTCCAAGCTCTTCAAGTGATCTCTTTTCCTCTAGGTTATCGATTTGAATTCACGGACAAATCTTCTTTCTTTCTCTCTCCTTTTGCATATTTATGGATTGGATTTGTAAGCTCTGTTTTCTGTGAAATGATTCAATTTGCTATTCGCTAGATAGAAGGGGGCGGAATAAATCGTTTGGTAAACGATGAAGCTGGTAGTCAAGGGGATTTTGATCAACTTCTTATAGTTGGGAGTTCTTGCGTATCGCTCTGGCTATATCTCAAATCTCTTGGGCACTTTGTGCCTGATATAAAACACGGTTCTTTGACGCAGAATCCCAAGTGGTGCAAACTCGCCTTGCACCCTTTTCTCCAGCCACCCACCACTTGTTTTGGTCGTTTTATGTTGATTGGTAGTTCCCGGTATATTTAGCCTAATTGGCTATGGCAGATAAATAAACATATAGCTACGTTGTTTGTTTGTTTTTTCCTTGTTATTTGTTGTCA